>CAUYON010175211.1:0-26316 GCA_963573935.1 Arctocebus calabarensis
CCATCACATTATATAAGTTTTGAAAAGCAGGAAGAAAAAACAATACAACCATTTTTATCATTTTGATATCTTCTAGATGTCTTTCATTCAACCCTCACCATCACCACCCCCTTTTTACAAGTACCCTATGGGAAGCTCTGATTTCATTGATCAAAGTTACAAGACCATAAACATTTATTACCTGTTAACAAGGTCATACAGCTCTGGCATTGTTTTTGTACGGACAAAATGCTGTGTTTTGAAGCCATTTGTCTTATCAAGCAAGTACAAGGGATGAAACCACTCTAAGAGCGAGTGGTAGAGTCCGTATCGTATGTTCCTTAAACAGAAAAACAGAATAGAAACTGTCATTAAGCAAAGAATAATTTAAGAAAAATCAGTTCTAGCATTTTTTACAACTTAGTGACTTAGTGATAATATACATAGCTACTTTTTTTTTTTTTTTTTTTTTTGGTAGAGTCTCACTTTATCGCCCTCAGTAGAGTACCGTGGCGTCACAGCTCACAGCAACCTCCAAACTCCTGGGCTTAGGCGATTCTTTTGCCACAGCCTCCTGAATAGCTCCCACAACACAGGTGTGAGCCAGCGTGCCTGGTGATATAGTCCTATTTTTAAAATTGTTTCTTCAGGGCTCGGCACCTGTGGCTCAATGGGCTAAGGCATCAGCCATGTACACTTGAGCTGGTGGGTTCGAATCCAGCACAGGCCCGCCAAACGACGATGGCTGCAACCAAAAAAAAAAAAAAAATGGCCAGGTGTTGTGGCAGGTGCCTGTAGTACCAGCTACTTGGGAGGCGGAGGCAAGAGACTCGCTTGAGCCCAGGAATTGGAGGTTGTTGTGAGTGGTGATGCCACAGCACTCTATCCAGGGTGACAGCTTGAAGCTCTGTCTCAAAAAAAAACAAACAAAAAAAACTGTTTCTTCTGGGGTGGCGCCTGTGTGGCTCATTGAGTAGGACGCCAGCCCCATATACCAAAGGTGGCGGGTTCACGCCCGGCCTCGGCATAAGTGCAAAACAGAAAATTAGCCAGGCGCCTGTAGTCCCAGTTACTCAGGAGGCTGAGGCAAGAGAATCACCTAAGCCCAGGAGTTAGAGGTTGCTGTGAGCTATGTGGCTCAAAGGAGTAGGGTGCCAGCGCCATATGCCAGAGGTGGAGGGTTCAAACCCAGCGCCGGCCAAAAAATGCAAAAAAAAAAAAAAAAAATGTTTCTCCTGGGTGGTGCCTGTGGCTTAGTGAGTAGGCACCAGCCCCATATACTGATGGTGATGGGTTCAAACCCAGCCCCGGCCATACTGCAACAAAAAAATAGCCGGGCGTTGTGGCAGGTGCCTGTAGTCCCAGCTACTCAGGAAGCTGAGGCAAGAGAAGCAACTAAGCCCAAGAGCTGGAGGTTGCTTGAGCTGTGACGCCACAGCACTCTACTGAGGGTGACAAAGTGAGACTCTGTCTCTAAAAAAATATAAATAAATAATAAAAAATACGGCTCAGCACCTGTGGCTCAAGTGGCAAAGGCTCCAGTCACATACACCTGAGCTGGCGGGTTTGAATTCAACCCAGACCCGCCAAACAACAATGACAGCTGCAACCAAAAAATGGTCAGGCGTTGTGACGGGCGCCTGTAGTCCCAGCTACTTGGGAGGTGGAGGCAAGAGACTTGCTTGAGCCCAGGAATTGGAGATTGCTGTGAGCTGTGATGCCACAGCACTCTATGTAGGGTGACAGCTTGAGGCTCTGTCTCAAAAAAATAAAAAATAAATCAATAAATAAAAATGAAAAATAGGCTCTGCGCCTGTGGCTCAACAGGCTAAGGCGCCAGCCATGTGCACCTGAGCTGGTGGGTTCGAATCCAGCCGGGGCCCGCCAAACAACGACAGCTGCAACCAAAAAATGGCCAGGCGTTGTGGCGGGCGCCTATAGTCCCAGCTACTTGGGAGGCAGAGGCAGGAGACTCGCTTGAGCCCAGGAATTGGAAGTTGCTGTGAGCTGTGATGCCATAGCACTCTATCCAAGGTGACAGCTTGAGGCTCTGTCTCAAAAAAATAATAATAATAAATAAATAAAATAAAATAAAATAAAAAAATGAAAAATAAAAAAATGTTTCTCCTGGCTCGGCGCCTGTGGCTCAACGGACTAAGGCGCTAGCCACATACACCTGAGCTGGTGGGTTCGAATCCAGCTGGGGCCCGCCAAACAACAATGACGGCTGCAACCAAAAAATAGCCGGGCGTTGTGGCGGGCGCCTGTAGTCTCAGCTATGTGGGAGGCAGTGGCAGGTGACTCGTTGAGCCCAGGTGTTGGAGGTTGCTGTGAGCTGTGATGCCACGGCACTCTACCCAGGGTGACAGCTTGAGGCTTTGTCTCAAAAAAAAAAAAAATAAAAATAAATCAATAAATAAAAATGAAAAATAAAAAAATGTTTTTCCTGGCTCGGCGCCTGTGGCTCAACGGGCTAAGGAGCCAGCTACATACACCTGAGCTGGCGGGTTCGAATCCAGCCCGGGCCCGCCAAACAACAATGACAGCTGCAACCAAAAAATGGCTGGGCATTGTGGCGGGTGCCTGTAGTCCCAGCTACTTGGGAGGCGGAGGCAGGAGACTCGCTTGAGCCCAGGAATTGGAGATTGCTATGAGTTGTGGTGTCTACCCAGGGGGACAGCTTGAGGCTCTGTCTCAAAAAAAAAAAAGTTTCTCCTATCAATCATAAAATTTCATATTGTAGAGATATTGGAAAATAGAGAAAAGTATTAAAAAATCCAAGATACTATTACTCAGAAATAATCATTAGCAACATTTTCTACATAGCTGAAATGAATGAATATAGGTTTTTTTTTTATTTATCTAAGATTTACTAATAGTTCTTAACATACACGAAATGAAATGTGGTTAAAGTGATCTATTTCCATATACAATGAAACTTGTTTTGGGTTAAGGGTTGTGAGTGTTACAAAAATGTAATGTGTAATAATAATGTAAGTAAGAAGCAATGATATAGATAAGAAGGAATTGAAGGGTTTCCTGAGGACTAAATAAACAGGTAAAAATCATGTGTCCTAAAGTCCAGATCTAATTAACATTTCAGAGTTCACAGTAGGATTAGAAGCAAACCACAGCACTGGGAAACTGAATATTGGACAGGTGCAAGAGTCAGCAAACTCTTAGAGGTCCAGATAGTACACGTATTTTAGGCTTTACAGGGCATGTGGTCTCTATCTCACCTCTCCAACTACAGCTTGAAAGCAGTCATAGACAATGCATAAAAGAATAGGCACAGCTTTGTTACAATCAAACTCTATCATTTACGGAAATAGGCAGCCAGCCTACCCCACACTGGGATTACTAAATCACAGCCACGCTGAGGTTGGGAATAGTAGAAATACCATCTTTCCTTCTTGTAGGTAAACATACTTAGACTGTAGGGTTCAAAGCCAGAACACCTCTCTGGGTTCAAATTCCCTCTCTGCCACTTCCTACCTCTTTGATTCCTGGAAGTTACTTCCTACTAACTGGCAAATATTAGGGAGCATTAATTAGAATCAACTGTGTACTTTTCTACATCACTTTATACTGCCTTACTTGCCTGTTTCAGTCACCTGTGTGACCCGCCATCTATCTAAACCTTCCCTGAATGCATAAAGCTATGTGCTGATAGCTATAGAGGACATAACGGGGAGAGACCTGGTCCTTGGCCTCCACCAGACACTGGAAAAGGCCCTGGGTTTTAAGCCTTCCCAGAAGGAGTCCTTCACAGGTACAGATGGAACACCATGGCCTAGGCTATGTATCCTTTACCTAATCAGACATGGCCATGAACTCCTCTGATGGAGTCACATTCGGTCACGTGACAACTAAGTATCAAAGCCTACTAATTCAAAAGCCAGAAGCCCTTCAGGTAACTTGCTAACTGCAAACTTCTAAAACACACAAGTAGAGAAGGTACAGAACTCCGGACAGCTAGATCAAAAGAGAAGACAGAGCAACTGTCCACAGACACACACCTTTTCCGGAGAGCTGCTCCCAGTTCACCAACCAAATCTCGATGGGGCCCCACATCCTTAGAATTCCAGTTCCAAGACACAGGACTCGGCCAGTTTGTGAAGCCTTCGTGATGCTTTGTTGTCAGGACTACATACCTGTGGACATCACAACCACATGAGCAAAGGAGTAAGCAGCAGGGAGGAACTTGCTAAGCATGTCTGGGAGAATCTGACTACAGGAAATGTACTTGTGTGAGTGACTCTCTTAGGTGCTGATTCCCCGTGAGTACTGCTCCAAGAATGAAAGCAAAGTTGAGCAAGTCACAGACCTTAGTTCCCAGCCATGGAACTTCCCAGAGGGAAGGATGGAGTAGGTAAGGGAAAACAAGTGAACTTTAGCTCTCTGACTCTTCAACTCTTCTGGTATAAATCATTAACTTTCTTTAACTAGTCTCCCTGAAGGAGAAAGATCTCTGCTAGAAACAGCAGATGATCGAAAGGTATGCTGGGTTGAGTGCCTATAGCTCAGCTGGTTAGAATGCCAGCTCTGTGCACCAGGGGCAGTGGGTTTGGACCTGGCCCAGGCCTGATTAACAACAACAAAAGGTATGCCGTTTGTTTTATCAAGCCTATATGAGGGACTTCTCATTTACATAGGTGACAAAGAACTGGGAGAAAAGGCAAGTGTTGAAATGAAAACGAAATTGGCTCGCACCTGTGGCTCAACAGGTTAAGACACCAGTCATGTACACCTGATCTGGCGGGTTCGAATCCAGCCCGGGCCCACCAAACAACAATAACGGCTAAAACCAAAAAATGGCCGGGCATTGTGGCGAGCGCCTGTAGTCCCAGCTACTTGGGGGTGGAGGCAGGAGACTTGCTTGAGCCCAGGAATTGGAGGTTGTTGTGAGCTGTGATGCCACTGCACTCTATCCAGGGTGACAGCTTGAGGCTCTGTCTCAAAAAACAAAAAAAAGAATATATCTACCCTTAAGCGAGTCATATTACCATTATGGCTTTATCAAAATGCCCTCCTTTTCCTTATCTCTTAACAGCCTTTCTGTGACCTCTGTACTGTGTGCTACAAATTCTTCACATTTTGTCATTTCCAGGGCAGAGCATAGAGCTTGGCAAACCTTAGACAATGATAGTTACCACCTTGTTTTAGTTTCCTGTCCCAAGTTAGGAACACATTGTTCAGATTTTCTCTATTAGAGATATTTGAGACAGGCCACCATGGTTCACACCTGTAATCCCAGCATGGTGGGTGGCCTGGGCAGGAGGATCACTTGAGGCCAGGAGTTTGAGACCAGCCTGGGCCACACGGTCAGATCCTGTCTTTGCAAATAATAATAATAAAAAAAATTAACCAGGTGTGGTGGCACATGCCTGTGGTCTTAGCTACTCAGGGTCTGAGGCAGGAGGGTCATGTGAGCCCGGGAGTTCAAGCCTGCAGTGCGCTATGCTCGAGTCATTGCCCTCTAACCTGGGTGACTGACAGACAGACCCTGTCTTAAAAAAAAAAAATAATAATAGTTGTAATGAAAATAAAGATGTAATTTAGCAAGAGAAGATTGAATCTGGTGGTGTGTTTTTCTACTGTTAAATAGTTTGCCTATTTAATTAGGGAACAAGACACATTCTCATTTATCAGTGAAGATGCTTCGATAATGTTTTGGAAAACCCACCTTTTATTCTGTACTACTTTAATTAATTAAACATTATAAACACTGGGATACTCAGTACCATTTCTACAAGGTTTCTTTTGAAAGGTGATTCTCATAATTAGTCAGTACCACTTAACTCTTTGTTAATTGGAATTTGGACTTTGATTGACCTGGTAAGTGAGGTTGTTCCTGAGTCCAGATATGTTCCCTTGTGGACTTTATCTATTCTACATGTGCTATCTTATTTTCATAGCTAGAACTTTACCAAGAATTTGAGCTCTTAAGTGAGTTTTTTACTCAAAGAATAAAACAAAAAAATTGGTTCCTTTTTTCTTAACTTAAATAGTAAATGTACTGTTAAGATAAATTAAAATAACTATACCTAGATTCTTGTGTCTTCTTGCTCAGGCTACATTTTGCTCTTTAATGTATTGTAGATCTGTAATTCCTTATGATAGAGACTTCTGGAAGTTTTCCTCTCCTTTTATTTGGTAAACTTGCTTGGTTTAAGATTAGATCTAGGCTGGGTATGTTGCAGGACCTGCGAATTGAAACCAGTAGACTCTCACCAAAGATTATAGGGGTAGGAATTTTATTTTAGCTGGCAGAGCCACAGCAGATGAGACTCCAGAATGGCTGAGCTCCCCATCAGCTCTGTCCATGTTCTTTTATTGGACTCACAAGTAGATAGACAAAGGAATTATCATATTACCTCTCATTGGAGGTGTCAAATCATGTGTAGGGTTTGCAGAAGCAGAAGCAGAAGCATTAAGTTTCAAGGACCTAAGAAGCTAAGTTTTACAAATTCTTAAGGGTTGGGTTACCATGGGGAAGACCTTCAAGAGTGCCCTTGGGCTTCTCTGAGAAGCCTTTGTTTTGTTTTAGATTTTATTTTTTCCAGGTCTCCTCCTTTAAGTGCAATGGCTCACTCCTCTAATCCAAGCACTTTGGGATGCTGAGGCAGGAGAATCACTTGAGGCCAGGAGTTTGAGGCTGCCCCGGGCAGCATAGTGAAACCCTATCCCTAAAAAAAAATTGCTGGGTGTGATGGCGTATGCCTGTAGTCTCAGCTACTTAGAGGCTGAAGCGAGAGGATTGTTTGAGCCCAGAATTTGGGATCACAATGAGTTAGGATTGTGCCACTGGTCTCTAGCCTGGGCAGCAGAGCAAATCTTTGTATCTAAAAATAAAAAGAAGCGTGGCGCCTGTGGCTCAGTGAGTAGAGCGCCAGCCCCATATACCAAGGGTGGTGGGTTCAAACCCAGCCACAGCCAAACTGCAACAAAAAAATAGCCAGGTGTTGTGGCGGGCACCTGTAGTCCCAGCTACTCGGGAGGCTGAGGCCAGAGAATCACCTGAGCCCAAGAGATGGAGGTTGCTGTGAGCTGTGATGTAACAGCACTCTACTGAGGGTGACAAAGTGAGATTCTGTCTCTAAAAATTAAAAGAAGAGTCATTCTAAAGGTAACTTTCTTGAATTTTAAGTAGCAGAGTAGAAAGAACTATATCATTGTCTCTGAAGGTTAAGTATTAGTTTTTCACTTTCCTTTTTTTGCAAACATTCTCACTGAAGTCTATATAGAAAATTTGGGCTAGGTGGTGCGTTTAAGCATCTTTGCAAATTATAGTACCTTTGAAATCGACTTGTATGATATTTTAATGCTATATGCTCCTACAGTGAGGTGTCAGTGATAATATTGATACATCATGCAGTCATTTATTTGATGGAGATTCTAGTTCACTTATCCAACACCCCTTCATACATCTCCAGAATAGGAGCAAATTTTATTGTTCTTTTTCTCTCACAAAGTTAAATATATCATTATCAAAGTTGCCAACTTCGTCTTGAAGGCAAAGACATTTTTATTATGTCATACAGCTAATTCTGTTTCTTTGGTTTTTATACAAAAGTCTTTGAATAACCCAAATCATTTCTAAATCCATTTGCATGGGCTTGGAAACCATATTACTACGTCTTTGCAATAAGAATGACAGCAGAAAACCTGAAATAAGTAGGTGACATTCTATATATGGAATTTTTTCCCTTTCTGTATACAGATTTATTTGTTTTACCCCGTTTCTGCCTTTCTTTGACACATTTATATTTATGGAAATAGCTTATGTAGTACATGATAAAATAGAAGCTTTTTAAAAAATATATCACTAGTAGATTCTCTGCAAATAGCTGAGTTAATATATGGACTTCAAAAATTTATTTCCCAGTTTATTAACAATAAAAGATAATGTATTATTGAAACTGATGGTAACAGTATAGTGCCATAAAATGCTCAAAGGACTTACAAGAGTAATAATAATCAGAAGTTAAAAGGATTTACTCCAGCAACAGATTCACAGCCTCATCTGATAATCTTCCGAGTAGGTGCTTAGGTGTTATAATAACTATATGATAGTGTATGTGGCTTAAAGATTAAATAACTAATATTAGTTTCTTTGCCTTATCTTTTCCCAGGTATTAATATTAGAACCAACCAAAATCTATCAACCTTCTTATTTGTCTATCAACAATGAAGTTGAGGAAAAAACAATATCTATCTGGCACGTGCTTCCTGATGACAAGGTAAATTGTGCAATTGTTAACACCTAAGTGTAAGTGTCGCCTAACACTATTGTGACAAATGTGATAAATATACAGTCATCATTGCTTCTTAACTCATGCAGACACTTGCTGAGATATGTAACTACTAGAAGGGTAGTATATTCTGTGTATTATCTTGGCATTAATCTATTATGTATTGTAAAATTTGTTAAATTTCAATGATAAATTTTATTCAATAAGAAATGATCAAACTATTTGGATTTTTATTACAGATGGAAAAACCATCAACAGTGAAATCAAAATTGGAATATTTCTGTTTTGAAAATCCATGCTATAAATTAAATTGTGTACCATTAAGATAATACTTAAAATATGTGAAGTACAAGATATATATCTTAATTTTAAGAAGTATGATGGAATAATGCCACTTGTAGTCTAATACTGGTACCATTCTGTATTTCGTTACATCCAGCTGTTTGGATATCTGAGTAGCTGCTAAGTCTCAGATTAGCCACTGACTCAACATGCTGTGCACAAAATGAGGTGGCCTGTGCTACCTTTTGTTTTCAGAAGTATCTTGAACACTCTCATTCCCACTCATGGCACTCGATAAGCCTTTCCATTCGTGTATTCATCAGTTTTAACACTTGAGAGAAACATCCTACTGTTTTTGAAAAATAGAAACTTTTCAGGACTGACACCAGTCCAGAGAATAAACGACAGAAATGAGAGAAGTCTTGGGAAAAAAATAGTTTATTTTTCCTTGTAATTGTTTTCCAAATGCTCTTATACTTTTCTTTAAACTTTATTCATTCACTTATCATTTAACAAATGTTTCCTGAATACTTACTTTGTTCTAGGCACTACCAGGCACTATGTTGAGACCCTAGGAAAACAGCTGTGTTCAAAATAAGTGAAATTCCTGCCTCCGTGGTGCTTAGTTGCTTTCTACTCAGGGAGGCAGTAAACCAATAAATAAAATTATATAGATAAACTATATAGTATGCCCATATATTCAGAAGTGTATAGATATACTCAGTCGTGATAAGGGGAAAATAAATCAGGAAATGGAATCAAGAAATCTACTTGGGAGTATAGAATTTTTTTAAATGTGGGCTTTGAGTCAACAGACCTGGCTTTAAATTCTGTCATTGCTCGGGGCAGCTTGGCTTCTGCAAGCTGTGATGTCCTTGTCGGTAGAATGAGATGATGCTAATGTGAAGGTTAAATGAAATGATGTAGGTAGAGTGCATTTCACCAAGCCCGGCATATAGTAAATGGTCAGCATATTTAAACAGTAGCAATGATAATAAAATCACTGCAGTGTACCTATTACATGGACCAAATCCTAATTCTGAAAGCCCAGAATTGAATCCTGCCTTGTTCTCTGTAAATGAAATGGGAACAGTCATTTGGGAGGTCGTCGGCGTTCTTTTAGGGCACAAAGCTGGCTGTGCAGTACCAATATCTGCAGTACCCTGGACACCAAGAGACCTACTGAACTGGAAATTGTTATACTTAGCGTGAAGCTTGGGCACATTCATTTTTATGAAGATCTGTCTGTGATTCCAATGTGTAGCCATGGTTGAGAACTTTCACAGGGGATGTAGGCATACTGCATTACTCAATGGGAGCTGAAGAGGAATCATTATGTCTTTGACTTTATGTTTAAGCTGGTTTCCAGTGGTGGTGCTTTTCAAAGTGTGGTTTCCTGGAACACCAGCATTAGAGTCACCCAAGGAATTGGTTGAAAATGTGGATTCCTACTCTGGGCATGGTGGCTCATGCCAGTAATCTCAGTGCTCTGGGAGGAAGAGACCAGTGGATTGCTTGAGCTCAGGCGTTTAAGACCAGCCTGAGCAAGAGCAAGACCTCATCTCTAAAAAATAGCAGGGTGTTGTGGCAGCACCTATAGTCCCAGCTACTAGGAGGGCTGAGGCAAAAGGATTGCTTGAGCCCAGAAGTTTGAGGTTGCTGTGAACTCTGATGCCACGGCACTCTACTAGTGACAACAAAGTGAGACTCTTGTCTCAAAAAAAAAAAAAAAAAAAAAAGAAAATGCAGATTCCTAGTCTATGTGGCTGACTTACTAAGGGAGAGTGTCAGATTCACATATGTGAGCACCACCTTAGGAAATTCAATGGGAACATCGACACAGCACATCTATAACAAGACAACTATCCCAAGCTCTGATGTGTCCAAGCCTTCTGGGATAGATCCTTCTCAGATGTGAATCATGTTAGGCCCCGTGACCTCTATCATAAGTGGCAAGAAGTCACCTGTCCTGGTACCATAGTTTCTAGAAAACGCACTGTCTTGTATTTAAAATAAGCAGATAGAGACTGAGCAGTACCCACGATGCATTTATATTTTAAGTTGTTCTGTGTTTGGATAAAGTTGGTCGTGTTAAGTCTGGTAAGCGTCTTTTAGCAAGCACACGAAATGTTGGTAACATAAATTACACAATAAGCATGGAGAAAACCGTCCAGTCTCAATGCCAGATCTGTCTCTGTAGCAGCACTGGGAAATACCTCATAGCCTTTTTCTGAAATGTGGTTCTTTTACAGAAGCCAGTTTGAGAAACACTGCCCTGGCTAACACTTTTAGAATACAATCCTGGGCTGCAACCCCAGCATTTTAGAGGTATTCTACTAAATAGGCTGAGGTAACTAGGGATCTTCACCCAACAAGCCACAGGTTTCACATACCAATATTTGTCACTATGTCAGAAACCCTTTTTCATTATTAGGAGTGCCAGTTACATGAATTGACACTTGAAAAAGTCACTTACGATGCTAGCTTATTCATAACAGAAAACTCCCTTGCTCACAGACTTTTATGACAGCCTTTCAGCTAAGATGTAGCTGTTCGTTAGACTCCCTTTTGTGGTGAAGTGATGGAGGAAAGACTTTGAAAGAAGTCACTGTCCTACCAAGAATATTTCTAACATGGAAATGAAGGAGACCTCCCCCGAGGAAAGCACGGCTTAGATAATAGAGGAAATCATTCTAAAGGCATTTCTTGAGTTCTGTGGACTTCGGGGTTGTGCTCCTTAAGGGGAGGACTGTATGGACTCTTGGTCAGAACTCCACTGTCTCGTGAGGAAGAAGACCAGTGTGATGTGGAGTCCTCAGTGAAGGCCTTCTAAAGGAAGTAGACCCTGAACTTTGGCTGTAGGGTAGGAAGAGATAAAGGGGCAAGGAAAGAAAAAGCAGGCCAGATGAATATGGCAGAATTCCTGTGAAGGCACCAAAGTGAAAGTGAACATGGAAAGTTCAGGGGCCCTGAGGAACCTGACTTGGTACAGGAGGGGAAACATGTTGAGGGTGGTGGGTGGGCAGAATGAAATAAAATTACAGGGTGCTCTGTGAGTTAGGAAGACGAATTTAGACATGTGTTGGTAGGAAACAGGGCATCACTGAAGTTTCTTAAAATCCAAGAACTGGCATGAGGAAAGAACAAAGTACGAGTTAGGAACCCAGGGTCTAGGTCAAACTGCATAGTTGTGAAGGGTGACACTGTCTCTCGGTGGTCTCTGACCTGGGTAATCCCCTTAAACTCCTCACGCTTTAGTTTCCATATATAAAATGAAAATAATAGTACCTCATGGAATTGTTATGAAGATCAAATGAGATAATTAAGGGAAGTCATTTAGCATGCTGCTAAATGGCGTGAAAGAAGCACTCCATAATGTTTGCTGTTATAGCTGTAAGATTTACCTGGCCTTGACATCAGAGCTCTGAAGTCTTGGTCTGTGGAGGGTTATAGAGAAGACTGTTGAAAGAGGCCAGGCTCAGTGGCTCAAGCCTATAATTCTAGCACCCTGGGAGGCCCAGGTGGGTGGGTTACTTGAGCTCAGGAGTTCAAGATCAGCCTAAGCAAGAGTGAGACTCCACCTCTACTAAAAATGGAAAAACTAGCCAGGCGTTGTGGTGGGTGCCTATAGTCTCAGCTACTCAGGAGGCTGAGACAAGAGGATTGCTCAACCCAAGAGTTTGAGGTTGCTGTGCGCTATGACACCATGGTCACCAACCCAGGGTGACTCTGTCTTCAAAAAAAAAAAAAAGGAAGACTGTTAGAGGAACTACCTGAATATAGGATAAGTAATCCCTTACAGTGGGATCAGGTGATTGTGACTATAAAGTGACACATCATTTGAAAAGAAAAATGTATGACTTAATCATTAATTAGGAAGAGGAACTCGGAAGAAGGAATAAGTATTAGGTGACTCAAATTTGGATTGCATTGATAGGAGTGGTAGAATAGTTAAAAGAAAGGCCCGAATTGTATAGGAATCATAAGGAGTTTCATTTTGGACTTGTGTAGTGGAACTGTCCATCAACAACATTGAAAATAATTCATACAACTGTAGAAGTTTTGTTCATGTGTTTTAAAGGACAGTGGATTATTTACATTGTTTTAAGGCTGAAGTATAGTGATCACCCAGTGGAAACTACAGAAATGTAGCAAAGTCAGGAGATAGAAGCATGATGCAGAGTAGAGCAGGAGAGCAGACACTCAGACTTGATTGGAAAGAACAAGGTCATCCAAGGACACTTGGAAACAGAATGGGGCTCAAGGAATTAGTAATTAGCAAGACCCAGAGAATAAGTGGAGAGCCAGAGGATTTGGAAGGCAGAAAAAGAACAGAAAGTGAGCCAGAGATTTTTCGGAAAATGAGTACTATTTCCAGCTATTTGTTATTGTTTTCTTCTTCCTGGAGGTTCTTCACTTAGTAAAGAGAGCCTTGTATTGATTCTCTTATATCTTGGGACAGTTGTAGAGACAATTTTTATATTATGCTAATAAACAAATACACAGGGTATCCATAAAGTTCATATGCAATTTAAAATAGTGTTTATGGACACCCTGTATTAGGATATAAACAAGGGCATTAAGAAGAGTTACAGATTAGCCCGTGAACTGTCCATGTGAACATGATGAGATGGTTTCCATTTTCACCATCTTTTGATCGAGAACTCCATTTGCATTGCCCCCATTCCCTATAACTTCTAGTGTTAAAAATTCTCTGTGTTCAAAAGTTGAAGCTTTATTATATCACTTTCCATCTTGGTTGATTTCTTTGCAAACCTCATTCCATCCACAGCATCAAAATAGTAAAATTGGAAGGAGAATAAAAAATAAAAATAAGAGAACTGTATTTTTGGGGCAGCGTCTGTGGCTCAAAGGAGTAGGGCACCAGCCCCATTTACCGGAGGTGGCAGGTTCAAACCTGGCCCAGCCAAAAACTGCAAAAAAAAAAAAAAAAAGAAAACTGCATTATTACCATGTTAGTTTAAAACAACTGAAAAACTATAATTAAATCATAGATAAGCAACCAGTTAAGCAGCTCTCGTGATAAACAGGAAATGAATTATTTTTGTCATAGAATGTTTACATTTTTTTTCCTAAAAGTAGAACAGAGAATGTTGTTTTTCATTTAAAATATTTACTTCTTTAGTCACCCCTTCTCTCAGTATTTTCACTCTGAAATGTGGAATGCATAATTCTGTGAGCTAGTACGTAAGCTATGCTATAATTTTTAAAACTCTAAGCACATTACATATTGATTCCCAATTCCCAAGACATTCTTAGAGAGCTACTCCACACTCAGGGGCAAAATTAGTTGAAATCCCACTCTTTTAGCAGTCAATGGCTGCTGATTAAAGTAAGTTAGTATTGGGAGAAAGTCTGCACTGTACAGCGATTGAGCAAGAGAAGGTATTTGCAAGATATTTTAAATGGTTATTTAGAATTTCCCCCTTCGGGGGGCTGAAGTTTAGGCACCCTTGGCCTGTCTGCTGGCTTATAAGGGAAGGGAACAGGCGGCAGGTGCCCAGGCAAGGACCCAGGCTGTCTGCCTCTCCCTGCAGCTCCAGCCAATGGCCACTCAGAGAAGACCCATGGAATTCATGAGGTGAACACGTTTACCCTAGATTCTAGATTATGAGGATATGATGCTCTTATCCACTAAGGATGCCTTCAGCTACAAAATTCCCAACTGAAAGCTTAAATTAATATGGAGATGTTATTTCATATTACAAGAAATTCCCAGGTGGGATCATTCTGAGGGTGATTTAGTGTCAGAATTCTGAGTTGACTCCCCTGTACACTCTTGGTTTTCCTCTCGAGGTCTTAAATAGCTGCTTTAAGCATCGTCTCACACAGAAACATCCCCAGGGGAGGGTTAGGTCCTCTGCTTCTTGCCAAGAGTTGCTCAACCAATCACCAGCATGGGAAATGGACTTACTGTGGTCAGTTTAGACTAATCAGTTTTACTATCCCTATACATTGCCACCTCTACAAAATTCATTTTGTGTTAACAAAGGGAAATGAGGGAATGGCCATCACCTAGGAAGCCAACAGTGCCTACCACAGTATGATTCTTGCCCACTGAAGTCAGTACCATATTACCTTCCAGTTTTTCTCCGAGCCCTAAGTGGGGCAAGGGTCTAAGGCTGAGTAGTTCCTAGAGAATGGTGATTGTGCTGACTAAATAAGGTTGAGTGTTGGTTTGGGGCCTGCTGGGCTAATTATCATTCCAGCTTTGTCTCTGGCCCTTCCTTTTTTCCTGGTTTCCAGACTGGTCTCGAGGAGCTTTTAAAGTACCTGTTGGCTTCGTAGCTCACCAGCGCCTCCATGTGGTGGGTCCCGTTAGCAAGGTGGTTGGGGAGGGAGGTCTTCCAATCACTCCATCTCGTGTCCTGGGCTTTACATCATAGAAATGGAACGTTCCCTAGCAGCACTGGCAACCTTTCAGGAAGCTGGCTTTCTGGAAATGCTCCACCCCTTTCCTACAAAACCAGCTCAGTCTATCGGGAAAATCATTCCTTGGCTGCTTCCAGAACAGGGCTGAGGAAGATGGATTTTACCAGTGCTGTCTTGTTGGTGTTTATGGTGTTTACCACTCGCTGTGCTCAGTAGCTGGTTTACACACCACTCTACCAGCTCCACTCTCAACTCTTCACCTCCTGATCCTGGACATGATCTTGGAAAGCAGCTCAGGGACAGGCTGTGAGGATAAGGCTGCATTGTACGCGAGTAGTGTGCAGGTAACAGCTGCAGCTCCTGGGTCACATATATATTTAGAAGTTCACCTGAGGCCAACAGGATTTGGAAGCAACTTGCCAAATTACCAGCTGAGGCTGCAGGCTGCTATTTAAATGTACTCCCTCTGTAGTCTGGTTAAGAGCCACATGCCATGAGCACGTTTTTATGAGGTTTTCTCTCCCTGGACTTCACGCACAACAAAATTGAATTCAGGTCACATCCCTATGACCTGAAAGATGTGCATCGAAACTAGTTTTTAAATAAATCCGCATCAGACTTGAGAGGACCTATTTTTATTTTAAGTTGCATGACCTTAGCAAAGAAATAAGGGCTGTTGGACATAAACTGTGGCTTTTTGAGTTCCTTTTTGAGTGGCTAAAAAAAGAGTTCTGGGCTTCCTCAGAGCCCACAGGCTTCTTTACCCATTTCACCAACACAGACAAAACCTCAGCCTTCTGGCAGTGAGTGTGTTAGAGCTCATTTTCCTGGTGGTTTAACATTTACGGAATTGAATTTCAGTGTGAATTTATAACTTTACGGTACTTGCTAAACTTGGACACATATATCAACTACTTTATTTCTTTGAAACTATTTATGCTATCATATTTATATTGTCGTCAAACATTTATAGGGAATGTGATTCATCTGTAATTTATTTAAATTAAAGATGTCAATTTAATAATAATTGGAAGTTAGTTTTAGAAATAAACTCAAGAAATCAATTTCTACTTTTTTTTCCATCTTGGCCTGCACATCACCGGTGTTTACTAGTGATGTTCAAATGTTTAATGTTTGAACTTTATTAGCATATTGAAACTTTGTGTAAGTTAGGTAACAAATGATACCTTCGTGTGTGTGCGCACACACATCTACTATTTGTTGAAGAAATAGACTCCCCCCCTTTAGTTGGAAATTTTAACCAAAGATAATTCAGAAATAATTATTTTTAAACTTTGCAAAGATTATATTCAAATTAATATCTTTTTTTCTCAGAAAAAAAATATTGCTTGACTGTAATAAAAGAACGCCCTTAATCATTGAGTATATTACTTAAAACTTAATGTACAACAATTATTATTAAGTATCAAGTTTTAGAAGTTAATGATACTAGTTTTCTTAGGCACTTCTGGAAGCTGTTCTCTTGAAGTACAAGAATTATTAAGTATTGTAAACTTCACCCTTGTGACTTGAGAATGAATTGCAGTTTCCGTCCAGATAATTTTCTCATGAAGAACAATGCACTAGGAAAAATGACTCTGTATATTATTTTTAAAATAATAGAACAAAATTATTGTTACATTATTTTTCATTTGGATGACTCACTATTTTTTTGTTGTCGCTGTTCTCCTGTGTTCTAGAAAGGCATACATGAGTGGAATTTTAGTGCTTCTTCTATCAGGGGAGTGAGGTAAGTTTCTTTGGTATGTTTTGTTTACTTGAAAGGCATTTTTCAGGAATATTCATGACCTGGATCTGGCTTTCAATGATTATTTTCTAAAATGCAAAGAAATCGAAGAATCCTTCTACTGGTGTAAATACGCAACCTTCTTTAGTTGGTTCAATCTTTTTCCATTATGAAAAGATTTGTAGCAGGTGTTCACCGTTGGTCCAACTGATCTGTACTTGTCACCTACTTAAAAGAATGCGGCGACTGTGGGGTGAATGTGTACAGTGGACCAGAATCAGAATGTGGATAAAACCTAGCTATGTGCAGGTCCACCCTCGCTGGCTGTCTGAGCTGTTGTTTTATCTAAATGGTTTTCTGTCCTTTTAATATACCAGGGACTAATCTCCCCTTGAAAGGATCCAAGGCACACATGCTAATCTACCAGCTTATATCCTGCAGCTAATATTAATGATATGAGATTAGAAAGAGCCCATTTTCAAAAACTTTTCCTAAGGTCACTGTTCTTACAGTGTTCTTGAGATTACACTATTGAACTTCCATTCAGTTCAATTCTGCCATTGGTGTCATAATGCCAGTGGTTCAGAAAATGCCATTTCTTAGGATTCAGAAATAAGATTATTTTTCAGAATTGAGTCAGTGATTAAGTGTTTAAGTACTTGTTCTGTGGAAACTCATGCTCTGGTATGTAAGAATAGGTGGGGGAAAAAGCTCATGCTAAACCAATTCTTGCAAATTTCAAACCAAATTAGTTGTGTTTACTACTATTTGTCTCCACATAATAGAAAGGAGAGACAATAAACTTCTGCAGGCCAGTTATGCAATATCCTGTTGCTTTTGGAATAGTAGTAATTGGTTGTTAGAGCGTGAGCTGGTAGCGCCGTGTGAGTCACTAATAATTAGAGTTTGCCTGGTAAAACGACCTGTTACCTCAGGAGTGATCTGAACAGAAACAGCAGGATTAGTGGCTGACTCATTATGTGTCTTTCCAATCGATGCTCTCTCAAAAGGCTTTGCTCTCTAAATATTTAAATTTTAAAACCAGTCATTAGCAAGGCACTCATTAATTACTGCTGCATTGCTAAGCAATCAATTTAGGAAAGTGTGGTAAATGTAAATTTTCCTTTATCACATCTGTTTCCCAGTGAATTAATTTTCTGTGATTTGACGTGGTAGGCCCACATAACAGATGTTGGGATTTATAGCATATACATAGAATGCCTCCATCGGGCGATGGCTGGTTTGTATGTTAGGAAACTTGAGTTCTAGTCTGTGACTTCACAAAGAGCTAATTTTTCCTGGCTTCCCCCTCCATTAAGGAGAGAGGACAGGCTATGGGATACAGTCCAACTAGGTTAGCAGTTTGTCTTGCATCACCGCAGAGCGTGCTCATCTCCAGTCAGTGGGCATTTATTGGGCACAGCTGTGTGTCAAATGTTGAGTCCCATTCTGCTAAATGGAGAAAAATGACTAAAACGTGAACCCCTCTCTTGAAGTACTCTTACCTCAGTAGGGAGAACAGACATTTAACAACGAATGACGCTACAGAGTAAGATGAGTGATGGCAGAAGTATGTTCAGAGAACAGAGTGCAGGAGGAAGGCTTTGTGTTTAGAGGAGGAGGAGGGCAGAGAGGGAAAGGGTAAGGTCTAAGCTGGGCCTTAATGTTGAATAGAATTGTTTTTTCAAGTAAAAAATGGAATTTATTCTAAATTGAAGGAATAGGAGCCACAAAGGCATAAAATTGGGGTTAGCAAATTATGACCCATGGACCAAATCTGGCCCACTGCCTATTCTTTTTTTTTTTTTTTAATTGAGACAGAGTCTCACTTTGTCACCCTAATAGAGTGCTATGGCATCTCAGCTCATAGCAGCCTCAAACTCTTGGGCTTAAGCTTCAACCTCTCTAGTAGCTGGGACTACACCACAAAGTCTGGCTATTTTTTGTTTGTTGTTTGTTTGTTCAGCAGGCCCTGGCTGAGTTGGAACCTACCAGCCCTGGAGCATGTGGCCAACACCCTAACCGCTGAGCTACGGATGCCCAGACACCCACTGCCTGTTCTTATATATAAATAAAGTTTTATTGGAACACAGCCGTGTTCACTCATTTATTTGTTATTGAAGGCTGCTTTCATGTTCCATGGCAGAGTTGTGTAATTTGGCCTAAAAAACTAAAGATATTTTACTATCTGGCCCATTACTGAAAATGTTTACCAACTCCTGGCATAAAACAGCACAATCTAGCTGATCAACTCAAAATTGTTTCATATTGCTCTGAAGTAAACCATTTGCTAAGTCCAAACCAAGGGCTATTCCCCATTTCTTTGCTCCTCTAAAATCTCTGTAAGTAGTGAGATGCTATTACTGCCTCCACAAATTGCCTTCCTAGTTTTGGAAACATTTCATTTTTCTCCACATCCCATAAAACAAGAATCACCAAGGTAAGCCAGCTAGTTGATATTTTTACTTTTCCTCCCAGCTGTCATGGGCAGGGCACCTTTCCATGCTGAGTTGAAGAGACACGTGGCTTATCTGTGGCTCTAACACTCAGAGCACTCTGCAGATACGAGCAAGAGAGACCAATTCTCAAAAAAGTAAATAATTTTAGTTTTGTGATGTAGGGAATGTTACTTTTTAAAGTGTTATTTATAAACAACAATGCCACCATAATTAAGACTGAATTTAAAAAGTATTTCATTTTCATGATAGAACCATAGAAGAATTGATGTTTCCCGGACTAATGCTTTTTCCATTTATTCCAGTATTTCTAAATTTGAAGAACGATGCTGTTTTCTTTATGTGCTTCACAATTCTGATGATTTCCAAATCTATTTCTGTACAGAACTTCATTGTAAAAAGTACGTATTAGTCATTATGTGTGAAAAAGATTGTTTTTACATGATGGTTATTTTCAACTAATGAGGGAACAGGTAGCTCCTGTGAAAAATTCAGGGCTATGTGGTTATATAAATATTTTATTTGAGCTAATATTTTATAATTATGTGGGATTTTCTTTAACAAATAAAGGCTTTTCTTAGTCATAATTTCTCACAGAGAAAATGTTAACCAAGACTTAGTGGCTATTTGTTAAATGTTATGCCTCATTTTTAACGTGCTCACTTATTATACATATGATTACCAAAATCTTTATTCTCAAATGCTTTCGAATAACCTCACAATTGTCTACAACAGTGGCACTTAGCCCTGGATCATATTAACCCTGGAATTACTTGATGAGTTGGGCTTTTTTGGGTTTTTTTTGTGACAGAGTCTCACTCAGTCACCCTGGGTAAAGTGCCCTGACATCATAGCTCACACCAACCTCCAACTCTCGGGCTTGAGCAGTCCTCTTGCCTCAGCCTCCCAGGTAGCTGAGACTACAGGCACCCACCACAATGCCTGGCTATTTTTTAGAGATGGAGTCTTGCTCACACTGGCCTCAAACTCCTGAACTCAAGCAATCCTTCCTTACCCCCAGCCTCCCATTGTGCTAGGATTATAAGTGTGAATCACCACACCCTTGATGAGCTTTTAAAAAGCACCTGGGCTCCATGCTGGAGTAATTTTATTGGATATTCTGCTTGGTGCAAGCCTGAGTTAAGAGCCAGTGATCTGGTTCAGTGTCTGTGGCTCAACAGGCTAAGGCGCCAGCCACGTACACTTGAGCTGGTGGGTTCAAATCCAGCCTGGGCCCACCAAACAACAATGACGGCTGCAACCAAAAAAAAAAAAAATGGCTGGGCATTGTGGCGGGTGTCTGTAGTCCCAGCTACTTGGGAGGCAGAGGCAAGAGACTCGCTTGAGCCCAAGAATTGGAGGTTGCTGTGAGCTGTGATGTCACAGCACTCTATCAAGGGTGACAGCTTGAGGCTCTACCTCAAAAAAAAAAAAGAGCCAGTGATCTGATGTATAAAAGATAATCCAAAAATCCATGGACTGCATTGTGCGTTAACCTCCCTAGTTATGTTTCTCTTGGGTTAATAATTTAATGCTTAATATTTTTTAAAAACACTATGACTGACTATGGGGAACTAGAGAAGTGAGTGACAATCTAGAAATCAAAGTGTAGTTGAAAATTAGTTTGGACTCACAATTTTGCTAGGGGTTGTGCTTACCCAATTCAAAGATGTAGTGAGCTGTGACCACACCACTGCACTCCGGCATGGGTGAAAGAGCAAGACCTTGTCTCTGAAAAAGAAGATTACTATTTGACCCCACAATAAATGACTGATATTTATTAGCTACAGTATATATTTATTACTAGCTACAGTATATATTCATTCATTTGTATCTTCATGCAAAAGGATGTATTTGTTGAATCCACTTTTCTGAAGTTTTATCTTTCTTGTCACAAAACATATGGTTAAAAAAAACCCTGCCAAAACAACAATGACAACTACAACAAAAAAATTGATAGGTGTTGTAGCATGTGCCTGTAGACCCAGCAATTTGGGAGGCTGAGGCAAGAGAATCACTTAAGCCCAAGAGTTTGAGGTTGCTGTGAGCTGTAACATTGCAGCACTCTACTGAGAGCAACATAGTGAGACTCTGTCTCAAATAAAAGAAAATGTTCATATGGAAAAGTTTTGAGTGAATGGGTGATGTAAGTCTTTCTCTCAAATCTTAAAGCTTGTCTTTAAAGCTATATAGTTTTTTTTTTTTTTTAGCTCTTTTCCTTTTTCCTTTTTCTTTCTTTCTTTCTTTTTTTTTTTTTTTGAGACAGAGCCTCAAGCTGTCACCCTGTATAGAGTGCTGTGGCATCACAGCTCACAGCAACCTCCAATTCCTGGGCTCAAGCGAGTCTCCTGCCTCTGCCTCACAAGTAGCTGGGACTACAGGCGCCTGCCACAACGCCTGGCCATTTTTTGGTTGCAGCCATCATTGTTGTTTGGCAGACCCGGGCTGGATTCGAACCCGCCAGCTCAGGTGTACATGGCTGGCGCCTTAGCCCGTTGAGCCACAGGCACCGAGCCACTTTTTCCTTTTTCTTGATTAAACTTGCTTTTGTCTCTAACTCATAATGTTATTTAATCTTCATTAAAGCATATTGCTATTCCAGTCAGGCGTGGGAATTTTTTTTCTTATAATGGACCTCCAAGAAATGTGTAGAGAGACAGGAAGAGTGAGGAAGCAGAGTCAGTGAGTGAACTGCATAAATAGGCTCCAAACTCCAAAATAGACTTCGCTCATTGTCCTGTTCCCAGTGGCCAGACAGTTCTTGATCTTGGTGGCCACTTAGTAAGTATTTGTTGAATGGATGGATGGATAACCGGATAGATAGATGGATGGATGATGAATGATGGATAACTGGATGGACAGATAGATGGTTAGATGGATAGAGGCATGACTAGATGGATGAATAGAGGGATGGTGGCTGGCTGGATGGTTGGATATAAAAAGGTACAAATGAGGTACAAAAAGAGGAAGAAAGAACCTGAGTTGTGTTACTTTTCTTGTGACACCCTAACCTGTTCTTTCTTGGGGTGCCATTGTGTAACACAACCTGCCTCTGAGATCATGAACCCTTGTTCATAGTACTTCTACACTATGTCTGTGCCCAACTATGTCCCCTCTGAATGGACTAGCCACAGGGGGAAAAGGGAAAATCTGCTTCTCCCTGTAATTATTTTACTTAGTTCTGAAGTGGTCTCCAGAACCAAAATATTACTAGAAGAGTATCTGAACAAAAATATATATTTTGTCCCATAAAGAGAAGTAACATCTGTCACCAATGTATATACAGTCAGCTCTCTGTATCTGTGAGTTCCAAATCCAGAGATTCAACAAACCATGGATTGCAAACATTCAGAAAATAAAAATAAAAAAGATAATATAACAATAAAAATAATACAAATAAAAAACTGTACAGTATAACAACTGAAAAAATACATAGTGTATATATCATATTGGTATCAGAAGCAATCTAGAAGACATGTGTAAGTTACATGCAAATTTGACATCATTTAATGTATGAGACTTGAGCATCCTCAGATTTTGATATCTGGGTGGATCTTGGATCAGTCTCCCATGGATTCTGATGTACAGCTGTTTAAACCTTTCACAGACTATGTTTATGGGACCCTACACATATGATCTCCAGGTGCTGGGGCAAGATGTAGTAACTGAGATCAAATGTTGCAGTGGCCAACACTGTATCAGTCACTTCAGAATTTAGAGACACTATTCCAGAATATAGGTATTTTTATATCCCACTTTAAATGATAATGTCAATAGCAGCAAAAAGGTACTAGCTAATAATGAGTGTTTTGTGCTAAGCACTTCACAGGTTGTTATCTGAAGTTATCTTCCCAGTTATCTATGAGATGGATACTTGTGTAATGAAGGGACGAGGCTCAGAGGAGTGGAGGGGCTTGCCCACCATCATACAGATCCCGAGAATTTTGGTGTAGTATCCAGGTGCACATTCTCAACTATTGTTATGATCTGGTCCAGATTCATTGTTCTAATTTTATAGCATACTGTATTTTGTTACTATAACTCGAACTGGGGCCTTTGGTCTGGAATTTCTAGAAAATCCTACCAATCTATATTTTAGTTTTGAGGAATACCATTTTTCCCACTGCTCCTAATAGTTTGTTTATTGCCTGATTCTAGAGATTCTCGTATTTCTCAGTTTTTGTTGCAAAATCCCTTTGGTTGTACTTGCTTGTATTTAATATTGTCTGTGTTATGAATGCCCGCATGTCAACTTGCCTTGTAGGTTTTTTGAAATGGTGAACACCATTACGGAAGAGAAGGGGAGAGGCACAGAGGAAGGAGATTGTGAAGGTGACTCCCTGGAGGTAATGACTTAAGTTTGGGGGTTATTTTAAAACAATTTAAAACCTTACCCAAAGGAAGGCAGTGGGTAGGTTCATGGGTGTTTTGAGTGGTAGGCGACCAGGGTCTATATGCTTTTCCTTTTCACATTAAAAACAACTTCTGGAATTTCTTTGGTAAAAAAAAAAGGGCTAAAAAGGAAACCTCTGAGAACTCTCATTGGGTAGGACTAAGGTTGGGTATTTTACTTAGCTGATAGCAAGCGACTGCGCTTTATCCGTGACTCTGTCGATTATTCTCGATGGATGGGCCTCAGCGCTCTTACACCTTTTCTGTTCTCCTCTGAGATAAGTGCAATTCATATGAACCAAATTTCAGTGAAGATTCTGGATGAGAGAGCTCTTTGTGGTCTACATTAATATGCTACACAGAGAACCTGAAACCATGCAAGATTAATGAAATAGAGGAAGGAATAACAGTCACCCTGACTGCTGTTCCTCTCAACCAGTATCCTTTTACTCAGGCCTCCCGGACACAGTGCATTATAGGTACTTACTCTGAGTTTCCATTGTCTTTGCCATGTGTACTGTGTAAAGAAGCCCCTTCCACCATTGCAAGGACAGATGCTAGAGTGTTTCAAAAGCCCTGACTCTGGCCTGCCAGCATCCTCAGTGTCTGAAGGATGACACTTCTCCAGGCAGAGAGAGGAGAGGGCCACTGTTTTCTCCAAGTTCTTCCCAGTGTTTGACTTGGGATGGAACTTTGAATCTGAGTGTCATCATCCATTGGGCTCTTTTAACAAAATACCATAAACTGAGTGTCTTATAAAGAACAGAAATTTCTCACAGTTCTGGAGGCTGGAAAGTCCAAGATCAAGGCACCTGAGACTCAGAGTTTAGTGAGGGCCTGTTTCTCGTAGGTGGTGCCTTTTGGCTGCATCCTCCCACAGGAGAAGGAGCCAGCTAGTCCTTTGTGGTCTCTTTTACATGTGCTCATGACCTCATCACCTCCCAAAGGCCTCGCCTCCTAACATCATCCTCTCTGGGGTTATGATTTCAACACAGGAGTTCGTACAAATATTCAGGAATTCATGGAATCAGGCAAATACTGGAAATTACATTTTCAGTGTTAAAGTGCAATTGAAGAAATTGTTATCTCGCTAGTCTAACTGGCATACTTACTTATTAGATCACTTTGGTACTGTTATCTCATGCACTCAAATTTTTGTTAAATCATTGAATTAGTCAGCTAACAGTTGAGGGGAAAAATAAATTTAATAACCCATTGTTAACTCTGTCTATAGGCAAGTTGTATGATCATTTCGCACTTATGTAACTTTGATATTCTTCACTAAGCCTAAGGCTTTTTCATTAAACTTATAAAAAGATTATAGACTTAATTTGGAAGAAAAAAATTTTTTCCCATGCCCTAACTTGCTGTCTATCAATTTAGTAGATAATACACATACTTCTTTGTATATGTTTTACTTTCTTTTTTTAATATTCAATTATACCTTTATTTATTTATTTATTTATTGAGACAGAGTCTCACTTTATGGTCCCCAGTAGAGTGCTGTGGCATCACAACTCACACAACTTCAAACTCTTGGGCTCAAGTGATTCTCTTGCCTCACCCACCCTCCCTAGTAGCTGGGAATACAGGCACCTGCCACAGTGCCTAGCTGTTTTTGGAGATGGAAGTCTCGCTGTGGCTCAGGCTGGTCTTGAAGCTGTGAGCTCCTGCAATCCACCTGCCCTGGCCTCCTAGAGTGTTATTTAACTTTAATTTTAAGAAAAGGATAAAAAGATATGAAATGTATTATGTTCTAGAAAATCTTATATACACAAGCATAGTACTCATGGATTTATGATTTGGATGAGTGGAAGTATTCTCCTTTAAGCTTTTAGAAATATAATTAATAAATATGTGGTATTTATTAAACGTGGTAAATTTCTGGCTTTTTTTTTTTTTTTAGAGATATCTATCTTTTGCTTCATACTCTCTTTTAGGAACTAAATGCAGTGCACCAAAAATATGCACAGATGAGCCAGGATATGGTTGCCATATTTGGCAAGACTGGTCTTCATAATTGATTGAATCAACCGTCTGGGGGCCCTACCAGAGTAGGGCTTTACCAGAGCAGAGTCACTGCTTTAACCATAAGCATAGCCTACCACAGCTTTAATTGCATTAGACTGTGTGATGAATTTGATCTGTTGATTTTCCTAAGTCTCAGGTTCCTATGGTGTGAAGAGTAGGCGGGTAGCTAGCTGGCTTTTCAAAGAACTATGAAGAGGCCCACATCCAGATTCCCTAATCTGTATGCAATAATGTGTGGGGTGGGCTTTGTGAGAGACCCTTTTCTGATCAGGAAATTCTATGGCAAGCTCTGTGAACAGTCACCGACTAAATAAGTAGGGAAATGATACTTTCCTTCTAGTAATATACAGAGGGTTTTAATAGATCAGCTGACCTTACAAAAACCAGCTCATACAAGATTGCTTTGATTCATCAAAGTGCTCCTAACTTGCCCTTTCCCAATAGGGAAACTCTTGTTTTAACATTAGAAAACATTCTTAGACTTTTAGCCTTTGCATTTCATTCGAATAATTTAAAATCTCTAACACAGAATGGCTCCTGCAGTATTCCAAATGGACTTTATAGCCTGTATGAAGAATTCAAGCAGGGCGGCTCCTGTGGCTCAGTGAGCAGGGCGCCGGCCCCATATACCGAAGGTGGCGGGTTCAAGCCTGGCCTTGACCGAACTGCAAAACAAAAAAATAGCTGGGCGCTGTGGTGGGCGCCTGTAGTCCCAGCTACTAGGGAGGCTGAGGCAAGAGAATCGCTTAAGCCCAAGAGCTGGAGGTTGCTGTGAGCAGTG
>CAUYON010175218.1:0-24757 GCA_963573935.1 Arctocebus calabarensis
GTATCAATGTCTTTATCAAGAAAATGCCATGAAGGCTATCTGTAACAGTACGATGAAAACATTTCTGAATGTATATGAATCATGCCCTATGATTGCATCAATGTACAGAATTATGATTCAATAAAATTATAAAAAAAAAAATAAAAAAAAAATAAATTCATGTGTTTTTTTTTCTCAGTGGCTTCAACAAGACATCAAAAAGGTGTTAATATCTGGGATACTTGTAAAAAGAAAAATTAGTTAACACAATTTAAATGCTTCCTTAAGTTTGCCTGTCAAATTTCCTTTTTACTAAATCATAAGCTTTAATAATAAATGTTAATATATTGTGGAAATGTACACTTTAGGACATCAAAAGAAATAAAGAACTGTCAGAAATATCTAAATAACTGGAATAAGCCATTTATTGCATGTTACAGAAGTGACATTTGTGATAAATTAAAAGGCATGCCCCCAGCTAACCCTAGAGAAAAATATAAATTTTATTTTGTATATCAACTGCCATTCTTGAACGTCCTGAGTTGTCTTTATCTGCAGATACTTCCCCTGTATCCTTTTGTCACATACTTATGATTTCCTGTTTATTCTTCTTATATATAAGTCAAATCAAGGTAACATAAAATATAAATCAATTGAAATGATGGGGAGTGAGATCAACAATGCTAACAGAAACATTGAACACTTGGCAAGTTGTGTGGTCACTGTTTTAAGTAAGAGGTTAGCAACATACGTAGTCAAAGGGGTCTCATATTGCCACAGTGGGAGAAAACTAATTCATCTTATTACTTTTCTCTTAAAGATGTATCTTTTCTATTTCTTAGAGTAGGGAGAATATTCTACTCTAATTTCCTAGAATCCTCATTTACTCTTGTTAACAAGGAATGTCAGATAATTTTTATCTTGTCAGTTTTCCAGGATGAAATTAGGCATTGCTATTTTTAAAATAGGAAGACAGAAAGACACACACAGAGAGAATAGAATAATTAGGTGAATATAATAAAGATATAAATGTAAAGATGAGCAGCTTCTGTCCCTGAAACACACATGTTAGGACACACACCCTCCTCACATGTGCACATGGGAAAAAATATTAAAGATTAGAAGCCCATTGAATTGCAAAATAATCTGTGGAACATCCTATACACATATGTCTTCAGTCCTCAATCTCCCCCCTAAATTGGTCAATTTTTCTGGGATCAATGTATCTGGTTACCTTTGATTATCTAGGGTCCCTTTTATCCCACTTTCCATTTTATTAGTAATGACCCGGTACATGGTTTGAGTATAAACTACAACATAATTATTTGCAGGGAAATGAAAAAGTCTTTACAAAAGGTTGACTATAAGTTTCCTTTAAAGGTCAAATCCTCAGGTGAATTCTAATTAATTCAAGTGGCAAAAAAAAAAAAATCTTGATTTACAGAGAATTTTGTTTTAAGCTACTGAATAAAAAAAAATACACTGACACCATTTTCAGTTTCCCATTTTGATGGGTCATCAATTCCATTCTAATGAAATACAATTTTTAAGTTGGCAGACCATGCCGCTTCTGTGTTCAAAACTTTGCAACGGCTGCACGCTTCTCTGGAATAAACACTGAGTTAGTTTATTGGCACAATGTCTTCATGACAAAGCCTCACCCCTTATGCTCATCATACTCCACCCTGCTTATTCTTGTTTATAGAATGTGCCAAAAATATTTTTGCCTTAGAATCTTTGTCCTAGTCTCCTTTTTACTTATTTTTACTGAGCTATCTGCTTCACTAGGACTTCTCTCTTTCTGGTTTTGTTTAACTTCCTTGCTTCCTCACCTATAGATTACTAGTAATAGATTACTTACCTATAGATTATAGTAATAGATTTCTCGCCTAGTCACTATTTCGATGGGCTCACTCACCCCTAGCATGTTTCAAGCCTCACACTCCTATTTTTATTTTCTTCAGCCCTTAACTTTCCCATTTTGTATATAACTTACCTATCTACCAACTCATTGCTTATTGTATATGCCTCTAAACAAAAGTTTAAATTCGGGTGGCACCCATAGTTCAGTGGATCATACACTGAGGATGTTGGGTTCTAACCTGGCCCAGGCCAACTAAACAACAAATGACAACGCCAACATCAAAAACAACTGGGCATTGTGGTGGGTGCCTGTAGTCTCAGTTACTTGAGAAGCTTAGGCAAGAGAATTGCTTAAGTCCAAGAGTTTGAGGTTGCTGTGAGCTGTGATGACACAGCACTCAACAGAGGGTGACAGCTTGAAACTCTGTCTCAAAAAAAAGGAAATTCCCCTAAGTGGTCTTGGCCAGTTGTATTCTACATACGCTACAGTGCCATTCTGGATGACCCACAGAATGGATTGATTATACATTTTAAAAAATTATTTAGAACAAATAAGTCTAATTTAATTTAATACCTTATAGTGCAAACATCTTACTTCCACAAATATAAAGTAAAGAAATTCAGCCATTTATAGCCAATACTTTGTATGGGACACTTTCACCTGTTAGCTGCTTAAAACTCTACTCCACTAAACCTCATTTCACTCCACCTGAAGAAAGCAGGATGAAGTGGAGATGGCTGTACCAGGGCCTCACAGGCTCCTACAACTTCAGAAATGTTGGTCTTTATGACACCTTTTCTAAAACTATCAATAATTAATTAACATACATCTGTCTCTTCAAGTCACACACTCAGAAAGTCAGTCTTGAATCATTTTCACAATGAGAAGAACTTGATAAAGAATTCTTCCAGGGGCAATCAAATTTCTTCTTTTGGAAAACTAACATTGAACAATGTTGGAGTAAGGAAATGACAAGAATGTAATTTTACTGTGAATGCTCCTTCCACAGTCACTAAAAGAATAATAATACAAGTAAAACAAGTAATAGGCAGTTCAAAATTTATTTATTTAGAGGTGGGAGAGACAGAGAAATCATGCATACTCACCACAACAGAAAATCACATGTAATTATTACTGTATTGCCATATCTCCCAGACTGATTAATGAGAAAAGCAAGAACAGTGTTTTACGATGCCTCCTTTCTTTAGATAACCCTGTGATCCTTATCTTACCCCTCTTAGCATCACATCTCAATATCCATAGGAAGGAGAGGGTAGAGTACACCTTCCAGGAAATAACTAAGAATTGACTCAGCTCTATAGTTTAACTGAATGTGATATTTGCAATAAAGCTGAGAAAAGGAATGTCCATGTGTAGCCAGGCATTGTGACGGGCACCTGTGGCCCAGCTACTTGGGAGACTGAGACGAGAGCACTGCCTAAGCCCAAAAGCTGGAGGTTGCTGTGAGCTGTGACACCACAGCACTCTAGTGAAGGTGACAAAGTGAGTCTCAAAAAAATATATACATGTGAAGATGAATGTCTAGCTAAAGTCCGAGTGCAGAAGCCTCAGAAGAGGAAGAGATGAAAGATCATAGGTAAGAAGAAAGAGAGAAACATAAAAAAAAGTGGGAGACAAACTAAGAACAGATATTGAGACTTACTGATACTTTAAAAGTAGTAACCTCTTTACTATTTTCACGATCTTCTGCAAAATTGACTTTGCATTTTTTTAATGGATGCTAATCCTCGGGAATAGAATTAACCCTCTGCTTTCACCCCAAATGCTATTGATTCATGTCCAAGAAGAGCTCCACATAACAAATACAATTAATGCAAATCAGAAATATATATATACATGTCTGAGTTATGGAAAATGAAGCTCAAGAACATAGGATAAAAAGAGAAGTCAGTTTTTCTATAATGCTAGGAAAACTTTCTAACCAAGGATAACTTTAGGATAAACAAGAAATAATTGCATAAAATTTGCAAAGGAAAACTGCCATTAAATATTTCAAATTTATATTAGAACAATAATGTAAAAGAAAAATGCACAATACAGTAAATTTTCGTGCATAAATTCTTAAATTTTTTATAGTCTTTTTTTGGCAGGAAATTAACTCCCTTTTAAAAATTATGCTAAGGCAACACCAGTGTTGCAAAGGACAAAAGTTAGCAAATTTATGTGGGAAGGAAAGATAGAAATTTTGAAAGTGAGAGCATTAAGCAAGGCCTTTGGAGGATAAATGTTATAAGCAGTGCAATGTGAAAATTATTGTGCTGCTCTTTATAGAAGTGAAAACCATTTACCACCCACCATGTCATTTTTGATGCAGCATCACACTTTAACTTGTTCTTTTTGACTCAAAAATAATTATTCCTTGTGTTTGTTACAGTGATAATGATAATAATAATTTGCTCTCATAGCACACTTTTCCTCCTAAGAGTTTAAGCACTTTAGAACAAACTATTCCACTCATCTTCATAAGAACCCTGCAAAGTAGGTATATAGAGATAAACGGCCATTAAAGATGAATAAAGGAAAACATTTTCACCTGGAGAACTGGTTTTTGATTCATCTTGGTTGTCTGAGCCACAGAAATGGAGTCTGCATCATGAATATAGACTTGAAATTCTCCCAAGATTCCCAATATTTTTTCCCTGATCTCTGAGGCAAATGGTGAACTTTTTTATTGCTTAAAATTTTGTTCTGACTTAAATTGAGATATACTATCAAATTTTCCATCTAATGGTATTTTACTGAAATAATAAAAATGCATTTATTTCAAAGGATTTGGGCACAGCTGATAGCACACATTAGTCTATACTTTACAAATATGGTCATTTAAATATGCTCATTTAATATGTATGTGTTTCCTCATCCCAGTAAGTTTCCTGTATTAATTAAGGTCAAGAATTAAAAGATGCTTCTGGATAATAAATTTAGGAATATTGTATTTAAATATTTCTGAGGAATCCACAGGTATAGTAAGATCCTTTTAGGGCAATCTCAAGCCATCTTTTGAACTAACAAATTAAAATATGGCCTCCTCCTGTCTTTCCAAAAGATAGTTAAGGATTAATTCTGTTGACTTTCATATGTGAGTTTGATTAATCCATCCTAATGCATATTTAACTCGGCTAAATTTGCTAGGGTTTGAAACAAGTCAAGTTTAGTTGTGAGTTCAAAACTTTGGGGAAATATTCAGTTATGAGAAAAATCCAAGATTTCGCTAAGTCTGCTTTTGTTATAACTTTTGTTTTGTTTGCTGTTTGTTTTGACATACAGCAAATCCTATTATTTGATTCCTGGAAATTAAAATGACCGCAAAATAAGAGCAATCTTCGAGCTAATTTATACTTAAAATTATGGAAAATGGGTATTTAAAAATGTGTAATTTGTAGCCAACAAAACTGAAGTTATATTCATATTTTTTAATTCTTTTGAGCCAGTATCTGATTTGTGTTGTAATCTTTTGTATCATCACTATTATAATCCATAGAAATGGTTTTAGGTATATCAGGGTTAATTAGTTAGTCTACATGTGTGTTTACTTAGCCTGGCTTCATAAAGAAATTAGTGCAAAAATAAGGTTACTTCCAGATTGACGAAATGTAATGTACATTTCACAAAATGTCATACATGGTTTTGCATGTCTGACACTGCTATAGCTCTCTTGCAAAATAATGTTCATCGCACCTATGTTGCCAGCATTATCGATTTTATTTGACCATGCAAACAAACCCAGGGCATACCATGATGATGTGGAAACACGTAAAACCATATTCTAAATTGCCATCAACATAAAAACAAAACAGGCTACATTCATATTCTTCTTTAGTACAACAGATTGACTCTTTATTAACCACTTTTAAATTTAAATATTTTATTTGCTCTTTGTACTGTTCTTTGTTTTCTATCATACTCTTCTGCATTTCATATTGCATTTCAGGTATTGGAAAACAATTTCCAATTCCATGTGGAAACATCAGGTAAATATGTAAATAAATAGATGAGCGATAGATACACACATTATAGACAGATAGATAATGGGTAGGTACTCAGGGTGGGATAGGGAAGGAGAGATTAAGGGATAGAGAAAGACACAGAGACAGGTAGGGAGAAGGAAAAAAGCATAAAATTTCATCTAAAGAACCACTCAAGAAAATAGTACTGTTATCATCACTTCATAAATTAAGAATCTGAAACTCAGAAGTATTAAGCAGATTGCCCACCATTACACCGTTGGTATGGAGAGGAGTTAGGGCTGTGTGCAGATCTGGAAAGCACGAAGACCAATGAATAGATTCATGTTCGGATTCTCACTCGCCCTGAATTTGAATAGACATCACAAACTGTGATAATTGTTTATTTCTCATACATTTATTAGTCATAGAAAAATCAAGCGCTATCAGCAAAGGGGGATTCCAGATTAACTTAATGAATGAAACACAATATTTATCTCTCAAAACTTGAATATTAATAGTATGTTTTTGTGACCAAATAAAAAATTTATTTATTTATATTTCTTATTTTGTATTTGGTAAAAATTGCTCATGTGACATCCAAACAAATTAACTGGAAAGAAATCATGTCTCTTAAGCACTTTTCCTTACTTTTAATAGCTAAAAATTCTGCCTTAGGTTATAATTCCTTTTTTCACTGTTGAGTCTAATAGATGAAGAACTTCTCTCTTACTGATCACGATCACATGGGACTGTGAATTTCTTTGATACTGTGAGTCTTTGTTGCACATGTACTGTTTCTTTTTCATTGCATGATACTGGGCCAGTGGTGTAATAAGGGACAACATTCATGCTACCACGGGTGTATAATCCTAGATTTCTGGATGAGATAAACAATCAAGTATAATAGTTATTCCTATTCTACTCCAGGCAGTAAGCAATCTACCCAAATAAGAGTCTCTCATATATAGGTTTTACACATACTGAAAATTGATAAAATCAGCCTAACATTCTAGAAAGAACAAAAAAAAACTACCTGCCAAGTAATACCATAGCTTTCACATCGTAAGCATTTGTTTCTAGTTTAACTATTCTAAAATACAAGATGTAATGACTATTTCCAATTAGTAAAGCTCTGTGACTTATTTGGCTTCATATACTAGAGTTGTTAAATACACAGGGATTCGATTTTTGGATTTTGAGATGATGTCTTTGATAATAATGTATTTATGCTTGGGTTGTATCTTATGCAGACAGAAAACAGTTCTTAGGGTGGAGTAGGGTGCCGGCCCTGTATACGGAAGGTGGCGGGTTCGAACCCGGCCCTGGCCAAAAACTGCTAAAAAAGAAAAAGAAAACAGTTCATATTTGACAAACAAATGTAAGATCTCACCAGTAATAGGTAAATGCCTTAGGGAGTTTCTTCTTTGTGGATGAAAAACATGTTACCAAGTTGCTAGCAATTCATAACATTATTTGTGCCATAGAGATAAGTCCAGTGTGACGGATCCTGTAATGTGACTGTTATGATAAATAGACACTATTTTATTATGAATGACTTTGGTATTATATAATTTACTGGGTGAACACATAAAGGCTTGTCTCTCCAAAAAAAAAAAAAATCACTATGATTCAAACAAACCAAAGAGAAAATTACAAGTTTGACTTTAAAAAAATTCTAGTGCCAAAGACTAAAGATCTAATGAAGTTTTGTGTTTAAAGCCCTATGAAATAAGCACAATGAAAAATATAAAAAATCGAAATGACTTCAGCCAAGTCAAAGTTCTCATTTAACTCTAGGCTTCATGAAGGCTGTTCCGTGTTTATGGACAAAGCTTTCTGGCGAGTGAGATGACAACTAAATGGTAAATATGGTGTTCTTTGTAGAAAGCTTTATTATCATTGACCAACTACATAAAGAGTTTATGTGCTCATCCCATCATGACACAGATGAAACTCAACATTCCAAAGAGCCAGAATCATTGTTCTCTGAAGTTACCCTGTACAGACCATCATTCAAGCAAAAGAAATGAAACAGATTAAGAGGTTCAGCAATTTTCAACATCAGAATCCGTTCCAAGGATGGTGTCCGCTCTCACAAAGACCTGGACATGGTTTTAGCCAATGTATTGATTGTACTCAGAGAGCCACAATGCTGCCCTCATCTGTGGCTATGAGATAAGAATTCTGGTTAATAAGAACAGTTCTAGGATAAGCACAAATGAGATTATAGGACAGAATTCCAAATTGTGCCAAAACTCAGGCTGACGTTTTTGTCTTTAGCTGTCACAGATGGGATAGCTGAAAACATGCATACCACATCATCTTTAAAAAAAAATTGGGGGGAGGAGGTTTTCAAGGACAAAATGCTTTAAAATGACAGAGAATTTGGACTTAGAGAAAAAGAGCAGAGAACTAAACCTATTACAAAACTGGCACATTACAGTGCAGGATTTTGGCAGGACATATTTATAACAGATTTCATGTAGGGGATAGAATCCAAAATCTACTCCTCCCCTAATTATGAACTGAATTTGCCCCTCTTTAAAAAAACAGAAGAAGAAATAAAAATAACTTTATTTTTGGATTATATGGAAATTTGAAAGGAATCGGCCCAGCAGGAGAGATTACCAACTGGAAAATTTGGAAGGAATATAAGGTCTGGGATTTTGGGCTCCAAGCTGGTGGACTCTGAATTTGTCACAAAGGTTAGTTCTGTCTCCAAAGGGGAGCCAGCCATCCTGTACAAGAGTACCCCCTGTTGGTTGGTTGGCCAGAGAACATTGGCAATGCCTGCTGTGGCAGCTGCTCATTTAAACTTCCACCCTCAAATTTAATGAAAGAAATGCAAGAAAGATTTGAGAGAGGGGACAGGGAGAAATAAGGAAGTGGGAAAGACACTGTGGGAAGGGAAGGTGGGAACGGAATTTTCCTTTCTTTTTTTTTTTATTAAGGCCAAACAATAATCAAAAGAGATAACAGAAAATAGGGGGTAAACACTGTAACTCAATCCCATCCAAAGACATTAAATCATTAGGAATGCCAATGTTTCAAACCATAGCTTTTGTTACCATAATTGTACCTTTGAATCATCACAGTGTAAGTCAAATCGTTACCCGTCTTCAAAACACTTTTACTAGATGATTCAGAAGTCACAGACATATTTCTATGCAAAAAGAAGACAATAATATTATTTTATTGCTCTGAATGATGCCAGGAGGGTTTAAAACATTCCTCATCCATTTCAATGCCAGTAGGAGTAGGCTGAAAATTAATAGAATTCTGAGAGAAGTATAGCTAACTTGTAATTATGTAACTGTGACTATAAGATAATTCTTCATTGGACTGTGTGTCATTTGCTATCCCTTTTGGTCTGTCTGAAGCTAAATCAAATACAAAAGAGGACCCAGAAGGAAAAATAGTAACAACAACACAAAACTCTATGGTGTGTACTTACTGATGCCTTCTGCCATCTAGTCCTTCCATTTTCGTTTTAGCGGTACATGTAATTGTAATGAAAATAATTCTATCATAAGAAATTTGGACAGTGCTGTGCTGAGATGGAGTATTTGCAAATGCTCCTAGAGTTTGAGTCAGATTGGTTGTAATCTTTAAAGAGAGGATACTCTAGGGTTCTAAAAGGTTAATGAACCACTTGTGGTAGACCTTTCCTTCCCTTTTAACTCTGTTTTATTCCTGATAGAACCATTAACTTCTACACTAACCTTTCTACTTGTTACTATTACACACATTCTACCCACTAAAGCTTTCTATTGATTTTTGCCAGTTAGGTTTTATAAAATGTAGCTTTAAATACATGCTTTCTGAAATTGTGCTAGTATCAGCCAGTGTGTGTGAAGACAAAGATTAATTCTCTGGTTTTAATTTTTTTTTTTATATTGTCATTTAAGTACTTTTTGGTCATGATTGTTTTCATGAGGAATCTTCCCGAAAGCTTTCAGATCTGTGCTTTTTAAATTGTCTGGCAAATACACTTATTTTTACTTTTAAGTAGTATATGTAACCTAAATATTCTGGAAGCTACACAAGTATATTTTCCTGTTCTTCAATATAAGTTTCCCAACATATCCAATGACAGCTTATTTGTGTGTGTGTATAAGTGAATGGGGGATTAGGAACAAGAGATGTAACAATGTGTAAACACAGACTTACAAATAATTATTTCATGTGAGTTCTTTGTTCTAAAGCCTACATAATTTGCCAAAATAAATGCATGAGATTCCTGAAAACATTCAAGACTAAATTTGAGTCTGTAAAAATGGTGTCGAAAATGCAAACTTAGTAAGCCTCAAATAGGAATACTGCAAGGAAAGTTACCCCTGCTGTTTTACTATGAGTTCCCTACTTTGCTTTGAGAATTTTCAATTAGTTTTATTATTTTTGTAATTTTAACATCACCCCTTAAAAGTAATATACTGCCTTAAAAATACTTTCAAGGTAGCATTTGCCCAGTGAACATAATGGTTTCTAATTTATGTCAAAGTAGCAAGTAAGAAGAAAAATAAACATTAATCCATCTATGTTGTTATCTCACCTTGGCATCAAAGAACATTTGATGAACTCAAACAAAGTAAAAAAACATATGCATTCCTCCTATGACAAAGTATCCTACTTGAAAAATAAGCACTAGCATATGACTGCTAACAGATTAAAAACTCTCTCTAGCCATAGAGAATAATCAGTGTAAATATTAGATATTAGGGGGAAGTAGGTAATAAAATAAAACTCTTACAATATAGAATGGTCTGGGAATAAGATATTTAGATTACCTGGAAAAAATTTTTAATAAAGTTTGTTTAATACTGTTGAAAACCTTTCAGAATGTTACTGGGATACCTTCTGATTCTGAAAATAGAGGTTACACTATCATGTTAGCATATTCCTTTTAAGATGACTTAGGATATTAGTTTCTCAAACTCATAATGATGTACACTAGCTCTCTTTTTTTACAAGTTACTATTTTAAACACTCGGGAGGCTGAATTAAACAGAATAGACCGTGTGTATTTCTCCTACTAAATATATTAATATACTGTGTTGTCATTCCTCTTTTTCCTCAACTTCTATTAACCATAATAGAATTATATTATGAATAACATAAGTATGTATGTAATCATTTTAAAAATACAAGTGCATTATGCACATTATAAATAAGTAGATAGGAAGTATATGCCAAGGTCCCTGGCTATGGTCTAAGCCATGTCACAAAGAATCTTCAGATTGACCTATATTCTGCAATAGTTTCCAAACTTTCCCTATGTCCTGATATGTATATGTTTCAGTAAACACCTTTGAGTGAAATCTCTCAGAGCATTTCAAATATAACACATGTGTGTTTGACTGCAATGTGAATTTATCACTTTTCCTTTCCAATATGCCTATGTATTTTGTGTTTTCATTTCTGATAAAGACATCTCTAATTATCTGGTATCTAAGGCTTGAAGCTCCAGCTATTTTAATTTTCTTTCTGTTCATAATTATTGGCCAAGAGCTATGATTCTGCTTCCAAACTAGTGCTATCTCCCTCTCCATACTCTTACTTCTCTTAGGTCCCTAAAGATCTATTGCCCTGCTATGCAGATGAAGGGCTGACAGTAGATACTTCATTCCATTCCATGCAAGGCTCTGAGCATGCCACTCACTGTGCAAAATCCTTCAGTGAGTCTACTTCGCCTAGAGAACAAAGCCTAAATGTACTTTCCAACACTCTCTTTAAACACTCTAAACCTAGCCTACAAAACTATTACTTAATTATATTTTCAAATACCCTCTTGCTTAAATACCCTCATGGCTCAAATATCTTTTACAACAGAACAGGGTCTGGAAGACTCTCTCATCTTATGTTGCCCTGAACTACCCTTATTCCTACACTCCAATTGCATAGCCCTCTAACCTCATAGTGTTTCAAGGACCCCAAGGGCTTTCTACACTTGTATCCTTCTGCCACTGGGCCTTAGCACAAGCTCTGTCTTCTCACTTCAAATCTCCACTATTCCCAAAACCATCATTAGTTAACATCAACTCCTTTTCAGGTCTCAGTTGAGTCATCAGTCTATCTTTACTGATTTACTCAAAGAGGTTAAATCTAAGCCTTTTTTCATTCTTGATATATCTATCATATACCATTTCTTTATAACAATAAATTTAAATATATTTTACATTTATTTATGTGATGATACAGTTAATGGGTTATTCTCATTATATATTATAAGCTCAAAACATAGCCAGGGTCCTGGTACATGTGTCCTTTATCATTATATCTAACATTTTTTTTTTTTTTGAGACAGAGCCTCAAGATGTCACCCTGGATAGAGTGCCATGGCATCACAGCTCACAGCCACCTCCAATTCCTGGGCTCAGGCAAGTCTCCTGCCTCTGCCTCCCAAGTAGCTGGGACTATAGGCGCCTGCCACAATGCCCGGCCATTTTGTTGTTGTTGTTGTTGTTGTTGTTGCAGCCATCATTGTTGTTTGGAGGGCCCGGGCTGGATTCGAACCTGCCACCTCAGGTGTACATGACTGGTGCCTTAGCCCATTGAGCCACAGGCCCTGAGCCAATATATCTAACATTAATGAAACATTATTTACATAACTTTTTTAAAGTTATGCTGATTAATTTTAAGGCTAATGCTATGAAAAATAAGGGCTAGTAGCCAATTCCATGTAATTTAGAGTGATAACGTGTCCAGTAAGGTGCACTATTTTGTTACTTTGAGCAGTTTTTTGACTCAGATCTTCAAGATTTAATTTTTTATGTGTTTATTTCATTTATTGTTTGTTTTTCCAGATCTCCTTATTTTAGATTCTAGGTTAATATGTAGAGCTGATTTAATACACATATAGTGTTTATCATCAGGCAACTATTCCAACGTTGGGCATATAAAAATAAACTCTATAGTCTTGAAAAAGAAGGAGGAGGAAGAGAAACTATCAACATAAAGAATATAAGAATATGCTGCAAGAAAAATTATTAGAACACTTTAAAGAGAAAATTCTGATTATATACATCAGAATTACTCACACATGTACACACATGCATCTCAGAATAACAGGAAGAGAGTGATGGAGGGAGGCAGGGAGTAAAGAAGAGAGGGAGGGAAACAGAGAAAGAAAAAGAGAGACTATGATGATCTATCCTGGTAATATAATTATTTGTAATCTCCACACATGGTAACAAACAGCTCAGTCCAAGTAGGAATAAATAAATACAGCCAATAAGAAAAAATATTTATTATGATAATACTTTTTTTTTTTTCAGTTTTTGGCCGGGGTCAGGTTTGAACCTGCCACCTCTGGTATTTGGGGCCAGCACCCTACTCCTTTGAGCCACAGGTTCCTCCCAATAATTCTTTAACATTAACTTATATATGTAACAATTAGAATTGGTTTAGATCGTTGTATATCTCCTGTCTAGATTAGAAATATGAAGGCTGGGAATTATCCTGACTTCTTTTAAAATTTGATACCCTTGCTCGAAACTTTAGTATTTTATCCTAAAACCACAGATTTTAGAGCAGTTTCCTAATAATCAAAACTATGTTAAACTAGTCATAAAAGTTAATAGAAATATCTAAAAATTAATAAAAAATGTCTATTGTTCATTTGTCCTAGAAAACATCTAGATTTTTAGTGGAGCTCATGATGTGTGGTATATAACTAACAAGATGTATGTGTGTGTTTATGTGCGTAATTTTTCAGTCTTGGAAGAAGTGATTATTAAGTGAGAATGTTGCTCACTTTTCTTTTAATTAGCCACACTTGTAGAAAACCTCAATTTTTGAAACAGAAAGTAATAATATATCCATTGATAACAAGTTATCTTAGCTGATTGAAGACCAAATACATAAGAAATTATTTTATTAGAAGATGTTCTTACTATGCCATCCCTACAAAATGTTAAAAACATATATAGTCCAGTTTTCAGATGTTAACACCATGCAGGGATTAATTTACTGTCTTTAAATTGATAAATTTTCACCATAAGAGATTGGAATCTAAATTATGAGCCATTGTTTAATTTGTAGGTTATTAAATAATGTGCAGCATCTGAACATTGCTTATTATTAGATATCATATCTCTCTGCTGGCAAGTTAGCAATGTAATTTAGAAGTTATGGAAAATAGAATGATAGCTTTGACCAGGTCATTGATGTTGGGCCACTTACCAAAAGATCAGAATTATCTGAGATGATAACAAAGCCTTCAAGTGGACAGAAAGACAGGTGCCAACTGACCAACTGACTTTAAGTGGGCAATCTAGAAAGAAGGAGGGTGACAGCAAACAAATCCACCACAAAGAACAAGAATGTTGTTATGAATTGAATGTTTGTATACCTCGAAAATTCATACATTGAAATTTTACCCTCTAATGTAATGGTATAAGTAGGTAGGACCTTTGGGAGATGATTTGGCTTAGATAAGGCCATCAGGATGGGATTAGTGGCTTTATACGAGGAAGGGATCAATATTTCTTCCCTCCCCAGTGGGACGAGACATGAAGCAGGTGGCATCTGCAAGCCAGAAGAAGGCTCCCATCAAGAACTGAATCCTCCCACACCATGACCTTGGAGTTTCCAGCTTAGAAATAAATAAATGTCTGTTGAGAAATAAATGCCTGTTGTTTAAGCCTCCCAGTTTAGAGTATTTTATTATAGCAACCCACGAAGACTAAGACCAATGCCAAAGCAGTTTCTTTGTGTCTTTGTTTAGTTTAAAAGAAGTACATGAAAGAATTATGTGGAGCCTGCACTGCACTTGATCCCATTCTCTTTCCACTCTAAGCAGGAGTGAGAAAATGAATAACATCCCTAGCAAAGGATATAAAACAAATTATTGTCCTCAGGAGAGGGCCAAGATTTAGGTAAGGCAAGGAGGCGGAGGGAAGTTTCAGAGGGGTGGTAAAGACCTGTGACTTCTTTTAATACAGACTGTACTGTAGAGCTGCGTGGGCAGCAGGAAGAGAGGAAAATAAGTAAAGGCAAATATAGATTTATAGAGCATTGAGTGGCATTGTGTAAAGCAGGCAATAATTGTTTTTAGGCCTTTGGAATTCACCTAACATACCCCAGATACTACCTGAAAGGTGATCCAATTGTAAGATGCGTGGACATAATTCATAATTGCTTACAGATATAATCAGCTGCAGAGTATGTGGTTATCAGTGTCAGAATAAAGTTACTGGACCTGAAAGTGTGGACTTGAGCATGGCTGAGAGAGGGGGATGGGCAGTTCTCCTAATGTACGTAATCTCTGTACATTGGTCCTCTGTTTGGTTGGGGGCCTGTGGTTGTCATTGCTCTCATGGCTTGACTGGTTGCCGTGAGCCTGACATCTCTGTATAACTTTATGTGATTTGAAATGGTGTTTGGACATGCAGCTTTTGGATCTTGCATTGCTGGTAAGGTTCCAAGTCCTCTTCCTCAGTAAAGCACAGAGTAGTTCTCTTCCTTTGAAGAGTCTGCCTTCCCCATATGGCTCAGTCAAGCTAAGGTCAATTGAACTAGATGCCCATGTGGTCACAGGAACCCTATGTGTGACTCATTCATTAGCAGCATGAAATGTTTGAGGTAACTAAATGGACCGTAGTAGCCTAAATTTAACCTGCGATTGATAGATTGCATCTATCCTTGGAAGCGGGAAATGTGTATCTATGTCGTTACTAAATCCATTATTCCAGGCTCTATGCCAAGTAGTCCGTTAAAAAAGAAAAATATTTTTTAAAAAAAGATGAGCAGGAAAAAGTGTTTGTCTTCTAAGAGTTATTATATAGTTGGGATTATAAATAATTTTAATATAATCTGTGTGATCTGTGATAGTGGTTGAGGAAGGTACTTGTAGAGCACAGAGGACAGACTTATTTCTGTCTTGAAGGAATCAAGAAAGACTTATTAAAGAATTGTATCTACTCAAAAACATTGAGTCCAGCAAAATGGGGTAGTCCCTCCAGTTTAGGAGGTAGTGTTAGCAACAGTCTCTCCAGAGGTAACAGAAAGCCCATCACATTAACACAGAGACAAGTTGAGCAAAGCTAAGTGAATGGAATTCAACAATGTTAACTACATTTTCATTATTCTTACTTCCACTATTCTCACTACTACTAATGATACTTATCATTGCTCCAATTCTAGATGCAAATATCTAGCACATAGATAGAAACCAGTAGGTAGTCTTGAGCACAATAAAACAAAATGAAAATTGGTAATACCAACTTCATTTAGTATTTTGTGCTCATAGGTGAGAAGACGCCAGGTCCAAAGCAGAAGAATTAGAAAGGAACTACTGCAGATGAGAAGACTACTTGTAGTTTTTCAATGTGATCTATTATTGCTGCTGAAATAATTTTTTTAAAAATTACTGTATATTGCAAGTTTACTCAACCAAAAATACAAGATGGAAGATTGAAAAGCATCTCAGCTCCCACTGTTTCCAAGTATTCTGCTACTACGTAAGTCTTTTCAGAACATAGATGAAACCCTGACAAAAGAGGGGAAAGTCCTAGTCTTAACTGAGATTGAATTTCCACTATCTTGGTGGAATGAGGTTTCACCAGAACCAAACTAATGTTTTAATAACTAAAAGTAAAGGTCCTCCAGCTAGGCTCCTGAACACACATAAACATGAACATATAATGATTGCTATTATGATAATATTTACCATTATTTTATCTACTATACAAGTGGATTCTCCCACTAGGATCTTTGTTCTTTTAGAGTAGAAAAGTGTAGCTTCATCTTCATTTTAATGTTGCTTACCTTGAATAAAGTACTTCACATGTGAAGGGTGTGCAGTGAAAGTTGTATCATAAACAATTTTGTAATTATGTAATTCTTCAAGAGCCTGGAATTCAGAAAAAGAGATGTTAGGATATTTAGAGTATTATTTATTACAAAGGTAAGATTAGATGTTTGACATTGTATACATAGAGTAGATATATAGTAGAACATGATGTTTGCAACTTTTATGTCCAGAGTTGAAATTAAAAATACAGAAGAACTGGGTCTTAATATTTAAATCTGTACTATACAATGAAAAAAATAAGTTTGAAAAATAGCTTTTACAAATGCATTTACTACCATAACAAGCCATAAACTATGCATTTCTCTTTCTTTATTTTAACTGTGAAGTGATGAAAGCAAATGCATTTCATAAACTCACCTTATCCTGAAGATGACTTGTTGAGTAATTGCCTTTAACTTTTGACAAGTTAATGAATCCAAGAAAATAGAATTAGTCCATATGCCCAATGCCTAAAATAAATTAATTGTAGTCCAATGGAAATTAGGTATTGCAAAAGAAACATGAGTTCCTTTATTATTTTTATGACAACTTATGTCTATGACCAAAATCTGAGAATATTGCTAAAGGTTCATGTTTGTAATTTTTTACTAAAATAACATAAAGATGATCAGAATGAAGAAGATAATAAAATGGATTCTACTGATTATACACCAATTTATTATAATTTTTATTAGATAAGTTTACAGATAAAAGAATGTGAAACTATTTAGCTAAGTGGCTTAGAAAATTGCCCAGGTCACATAATACCGCCAAATAAAGAATATGCTATTTGCTGAGAAACAGTGTCTAAGTGTTTAAAGATTATCCAGGGAGAGAATAATCTATAGCAATCATACATTAATAATAGTAATATCAGAGTGGAGGCAAGATGGCCAACTACAGCCAGCTTTCCATAAAGGCTCCCTTCCAGAAGGAGAGTTAAAAGACAGAAGTTTAGCAAGTAAGCTAATGGTTTGGAGCTGAGCCAAGAGAGAAGGTTGAAGAACACGTATCAACCCTGCTGAAGCAAGCTGCACCCACAAGGAAACAAACAATAGGTACAAAATCCATTACCAATCAGATGGGAGTCCCCTCCCTCATGACATCAGCTCACAGTACACATTCTACAAACAAGGGAGCAGAATTTAGACCTCCTATTTTATCCCACGGGAGAGATCCTCTAAAAAAGAAACTCCTTCCCCAGAGAAAACCCACTTGTGTACTATGGCACTCTCCCACCAGGCATAGAACTACATATTCTCTACCTGTAATTCTGAACACCCAGCACTCCCCTCCACTCTTACCCTGAGGTCTGGAAGCCTGTCTTCCTGGAGTCCAGATTCTTGGGCATTTTCTCGAGAGGTGTGGACAAGGAGTGGGCTGTTGCAGGTCTGTGCTGATTCTGTGGCACTGAGTAAAGAGAGGAAAGAGAAGACAGTGGCCCAAGGGAGCCATACGGGAGAGGAAAAGTTGGTGTCCCACAGCACAGAACAGCAGTGGCAGCAGCAGGAACAATAGGTCTCACACCCCTGGGGATATTTTGGAGATAATCCCTGCCCCTCTTTATAACCAAAGAAAGATAGGCCTCTACTCTGGTGGCAGCCACTGGTGGAACAGATCTGGGATGGAAATTCAGGTCCCATGAGTAAAGGGTATGCCTGAGGCAGTATCTGCCTGTGCGGGGTGTGGCAGGGCTAGAATATTTACTGCAGAGATGGCATACTCCCAGTGCAGGGCTGAGTCAGAAGTGCTGCTTAGTGAGCCTAAGAAGCACTGAGCCCCCAAGAGAACCTAGTTGAGACAAAAGCAGGCAGGACAACAGCACTAGCCCAGGGAGAAGCAAGAACTGAGAGCTGAGTGTAAGCTCTAACTGCACCAACCACAACACAGAATGCAACAGAGACAGAGATGCCAGCTCCATGAGAATTGGAGCAATGGCACCAGCACAGGGTGGGGCTGAGTTGCATTTTCTATGAACTCAAATAGCACCTGGCCCACAGGGGAATATAGCCAGGACAGAAATGCAAATTCCATGAGAATACAAGTTGCAGCAACATCAATCTGGGGCAGGCCTGGAACTGAGTGACTTGCCCCAGCTTCCACTAAGCACATGAGATTGTCGGGCATCAGCACCCCCTGCTGTCTAGTGTCAAAGAATGGTGGTCTGGCAGAGGAAACATAGATCTCTCTGTGACTCAGGCAAGCACAAACCCCTAGAGTATCTGCTCATTGAAGGGAACTGAGTCACAGCCCTGAGGGGTTATCAGTGACTGGGTGTGACAAAAGTGTAAGGTGAGGAAGGAGGCATCAATCTTGCTGTACTAATCATTTACTTGGAGGGTCCTTCTGACTTCAGGGAGCACCATAGAAAGTCATACTTGAGATGTCAGCAGAACCCTGCTATCTAGTTGCTGGAGATGTTTTGAACTTTCCAATTTGAGAATAGGTGTTGACTGGGACAATTTATTTGGAACTCGTGACCTGGCCCAATCACCAAAGATTATTCAAAGTGATACACTGGGTGCATGACTGTGGAAAGGTTTGATTTTCCTTTTCCAGTTGTTGCCCATGGGGGAAGGGGTGACTTAGTTGCTGGTATTTCTCCAGGGCTGAGACTTCAACCCAGAGTTACTGATTGACTAGGATTGGATAGAGACCAGCTTAAAACAAGACAGAGTCACTAAGCCCCACCACACCAAGAAGATCCCAAGTGTCTAAGACCTTAGCATTGTACAGGTGGTTTGTAAAGCTCTAGAAGAAAAGGTACAGAAACCAGTTGCAGCTCTTGGGCAAAGGGCTGGTTAATCCCTACTCCAGGAGATCCCAAATCAACTTCATCTTATCTGCTCATGTAGCAAAATGGTGTAAAATAATCATGGGGCCAATTCAGCAGAAAAATTTCAGCAACATGAATAATCAGAGAAGATCAACTCCCCCAAGGAACGACATGGCAGACACACTGGATGATCCCATTCATAAACAAATGGCTGAGACATCAGAAATCGAATTCAGAATTTGGATTGCAAATAAGATTAATAGAATGAAGGTAAAGTTGGAATTAGAAATTCAAGGAGCATTTCATAAGTTGTCTCAAGAATTCAATGAATTCAAAGACAAAATCACCAAAGATTTTTGACCCACCAAGAAAAGAATTTAGAGCCCTCAAAGATCTGAGAATTACAGTAGAATCCCTCAGTAATAGAATGGAGCAAGCAGAAGAAAGGATTTCTGATATTGAAGACAAAGCTTTTGAATGCTCCCAAATACTCAAAGAGGAAGAGAAGTGGAGAACAAAAAATGAATCATTCTCTCAGAGAGCTCTGGGATAATTCAAAGAAAACTAATATTCCCCTTATAAGAATTCCTGAAAGTGCTGAGATTGCTTCGAAAAGCCAAGATGCTTTACTCCATGAGATAATCAAGGAGAATTCTCCAGACACACCAAGAGATTCTGAAATTCAGATAGCACACAGTTTCAGAACCCCAGCACCACTCAACCTGAATAAGGCATCTCCCAGACACATTATAATTGACTTTGCCAAGGTTAACATGAAGCAGAAAATTCTGCAAGCAACCACATATAAGGAAACCATAATCTGCAAGGGGAAGAATATTAGAATGACTGCAGATCTCTCTGCTGAAACCTTTCAAGCTAGAAGAGGTTGATCATCAACTTTTAATCTCCTAAAACAAAATAATTTTCAACCCAGGATCCTGTATCCAGCTAAACTGAGTTTCATTTATGATGAAGAAATTAAATACTTTAATGACATTCACATGTTGAAGAAATTTACCATAACTAAACCAGCTGTCCAGGATATTTTCAGACCTATCCTCCAGAATGACCAGTGCAATGCTCTACCACCAAAGTAAACTCACTCAGAAACTTTTGATCAAATTCCAACTTCCACAGAAGCAAAAAGATTAAAAATATCCACTGGGGGTGGTGCCTGTGGCTCAAAGAGTAGGGCACCAGCCCCATATGCCAGAGGGGGCAGATTCAAACCTAGCCCTGGCCAAAAACTGCAAAAAAAAAAAAAAAAAAAAATCCACTGGACTTTTGAAAAACTTGATGCCCAAAATTCTACCAGGCTTATCAATAATCTCAATTAATATTAATGGTTTAAATTGTCCTCTAAAGAGACACAGGTTGGCAGATGGGATTAAAAAATCTCAGGCCAGAAATCTGTTCCATACAAGAATCTCTTCTGACCTTAAAGATAAATATAGACTCAAGGTGAAGATATGGTTATTTATATTTAGGGCAAATGGAAGTAAAAAAAAATAAAAGCAGATGTTGTAATTTTATTCACAGATACAATAGGCTTTACACCAACAAAAGTAAGGAAAGATAAAGATGGTCACTTCATATTTGTTAAAGGTAACACTCAACATGATGAGATTTCAATTATTAACATTTATGTACTCAGCTAGAATGTGCCTCAATTTATAAGAGAGATCCTAACAGACATGCGCAACTTGATTTCCTGGTAGTCGAGGATTTTAACACTCATTTGGCAGTGTTGGATAGATCCTCCAATAATAAACTCAGCAAAGAAATTTTAGACTTAAACTTAGCCATTCAAAAATTGGATTTAACAGACAGCTATAGAACATTTCATCCTAACAAAATGTAATACACATTCTTCTCATCAGCCCATGGAACATCCTCCAAAATTGATCACATCGTAGATCATAAGTCTAACCTCAGCAAATTTAAAAGACTAGAAATTATTTCTTACATCTTCTTGGATCATCATGGAATAAAACTTGAACTCAATAACAACAGGAATCTGTGTACATATACAAAAACATGGAAATTAAATAACCTTGTGCTGAATGATAGCTTAAGACAAGATTAAGAAGGAAATAACCAAATTTTTGGAATAAAATGATAAGAAGACATGAATTACCAGAACCTTTGGGATAACACAAAGGCAGTCTTAAGAGGGAAATTTATAGCACTGCAAGCCTTCCTCAAGAGAACAGAAAGAGAGGAAGTCAACAACTTAATGGGACATCTTAAGCAACTGGAATAGGAGGAAAAATCCAATCCCAAACCCTGCAGAAGAAAAGAAATAACCAAAATTAGAGCAGAATTAAAAACAAATGGTTTATACAACAGATAAATAAATCAAAAAGTTGGTTTTTTGAAAAGGTCAATAAAATGGACAACAAATGGATTATACAACAGATCAATAAATCAAAAAGTTGGTTTCTTGAAAAGGTCAATAAAATAGATAAACCTTAGGCTAACCTAACCAGGAAAAAAAGAGTAAAATCTCTAATTTCATCAATCAGATATGGCAAAGATGAAATAACAACAGACTCCTCAGAAATTCAAAAAATCCTTAATTAATATTACAAGAAACTCTATTCTCAGAAATATGAAAATTTAAAGAAAATAGACCAATACTTGGAAGCATGCCACCTTCCTAGATGTAGCCAGAATGAAGTGGAAATGTTGAACAGGCCTATATCTGTTCTGAAGTAGCATCAACTATACAAAATCTCCCTAAAAAGAAAAGCCCGGAACCAGATGGATTCACATCAGAATTCTACCAAACTTAAAAGAGAAACTAGTACCTATATTATTCAACCTTTTCCAAAATATAGAAAAAGAAGGTATACTACTCAACACATGCTATGAAGCAAACATCACCTTGATCCACAAACCAGGAAAAGACCCAACAAGAAAAGAAAATTATGAACCAATGTCACTAATTAACATTGATGCAAAAATGTTCAACAAGATCCTAACAAACAGAATCCAGCAACACATCAAACAAATTATATATCATGACCAAGTGGGTTTTATCCCACAGTCTCAAGGCTGGTTCAATGTACGTAAATCTATAAGTATGATTCATCACATAAATGAATTAAAAAAGAGACCACATGATTCTCTCAATTGATGCAGAAAAAGCTTTTGATAATATCCAGCATCCTTTCTTGATCAGAACACTTAAGAAAATTGGTATAGAAGGGATATTTCTTAAACTGATAGAGGCCATCTACAGCAAACCTACAGCCAAAATTATATTGAATGGAGTTAAATTGAAATTGTTTCCACTCAGATCAGGAACCAGGCAAGGTTGCCCAATTTCTCCACTGCTTTTCAACATAAAACAAGAAAAGGCAATCAAGCATGTCCATATGGGGTCAGAGGAGATCAAACTTTCACTCCTTGCAGGTGATATGATTGCATATCTGGAAAACACCAGGGATTCTACTACAAAACTCTTAGAAGTGATCAAGGAATACAGTAGAGTCTCAGGTTATCAAATCAACACTCATAAATCTGTAGCCTTTATATATACCAGCAGTAGCCAAGCTGAAAAAACAGTCAAGGACTCTATTCCTTTTCACAGTAGTGCCAAAGAAGATAAAATATTTGGGAGTTTACCTAACAAAGGACATGCAAGATCTTTACACAGAGATCTATGAAACTCTGAGAAAAGAAAGGTCAAGTTGTTAACAAATGGAAAAACATACCATGCTAGGAAGAATCAATATTGTTAAAATGTCCATAATACCCAAAGCAATATACAATTTTAATGCAATCCCTATAAAAGCTCCATTGTCATACTATAAAGATCTCAAAAAAAAATACATGATTTTATATGGAATCAGAAAAACCTCGAATAGCCAGAACATTACTCAGAAATAAAAACAAAGCATGAGGAATCACCCTTCCAAACCTCAGATTACACTATAAATCAATAGTGATCAAAACAGCATGGTACTGGCACAAAAAGAAAGACCTCAGATTATACTATAAATTGATAGTGATCAAAACAGCATGGTACTGGCAAAGAAAGAAAGGGGTAGATGTATGGAACAGAATAGAGAACCAAGAGATGAACCCAGCTACTTACCGCTATTTGATCTACGATAAGCCAATTAAAAACATTCAGTGGGGAAAAGATTCCTTATTTAACAAATGGTGCTGGGTGAACTGGTTGGCAACCTGTTGAAGACTGAAATTGGACCCACACCTGGCACGTTAACTAAGATATACTCACACTGGATTAAAGATTTAAACTTAAGACATGAAACTATGAAAGTACTAGAAGAAAGTACAGGGATATCTCTTAAACAAATTGGCCTGAGCGAATATTTTATGAGGAAGACACCCAGGCAATTGAAGCAGCATCAAAAATACACTACTGGGAACTGATAAAACTAAAAAACTTCTGCACAGTCAAGAACACAGTAAGTAAAGCAAGCACATAGCCCTCAAATGGGAGAAGATATTTGCAGGTTATGCCTCCGACAAAGGTTTAATAACCAGAATCCACAGAGAACGTAAGTGTATTATCCAGAAAAGACTAAGTGATCCCATCTCAGGGTGGGCAAGGGACTTGAAGAGAAACTTCTCTGAGGAAGACAGGCACACAGTCTATAGACACATGAAAAAATGCTCATCATCCTTAATCATTTGAATCATCAGAGAAATTCAAATCAAAACCACTTTGAGATATCATCTAACCCCACTAAGATTAACCCACATCACAAAATCCCAAAACCAGAGATGGTGGGGTGAATGTAGAGAAAAGAGAACACTTCTACACTGCTGGTGGGAATGCAAACTAATACGTTTCTTTTGGAAAGATGTTTGGATAACACTTAGGGATCTAAAAATTGACTTTCCATTTGATCTTTCAATTTCTCTACTAGGCATATATCACTTTAGACCAAAAATCACTTTATAACAAAGATATTTGCACCAGAATGTTTATTGCAGCCCAATTCATAATTACTAAGTCATGGAAGAAGCCCAAGTGCCCATCGACCCATGAATGGATTAATAAATTGTGGTGTATGTACAGCATGGAATATTATGCAGCCTTTAAAAAAGATGGAGACTTTACCTCTTTCATGTTTACATGGATGGATCTGGAACATATTCTTCTTAGCAAATTATCTCAAAAATGGAAGGAAAAGTATCCAATGTACTTAGTCCTATTATGAAACCAATTTATAGCTTTCATATGAAATGTATAACCCAACTATAGCCTAAGAAGAAGGGGAAATAGGAGAGGGATGTGGACAGAAACTGCTGCTGTTGGGAAAAGCTTTTTAGAATGATTTGATGATTTTTGACTATGAGCATGTGTCAGTTTGATACAAATAAAAATTTAAGGAGTACAA
>CAUYON010175219.1:0-12579 GCA_963573935.1 Arctocebus calabarensis
AATGGATTAATAAATTGTGGAACATGTATACCATGGAATACTACGAAGCCTTAAAGAAAGATGGAGACTTTACCTCTTTTGTGTTTACATGGATGTAGCTGGAACATATTCTTCTTAGCAAAGTATCTCAAGAATGGAAGAAAAAGTATCAAATGTACTCAGCCCTAATTTGAAGCTAATTTATAGCTTTCACATGAAGGCTAAAACCCAATTATAGCACAGGAATACAGGGAAAGGGGAAAGAGAGGGGAGGGGTGGGGGGAGGATGGGTAGAGGGAGGGCAATTAGTGGGAACACACCTACGGTGCAGCTTAGCAAGGTACTGGCAAAACCTATTAAAGGTAGAGTATTAATGTCTTTATATAGTCATCAAGGAAATGCCATGAAGGCTATCTGTAACAGTACGATCAAAATATTTCTGAATGTATAGGAATCGTGCCCTGTGATTGCACCAATGTACATAATTATGATTCAATAAAATTATTAAAAAAAAAAAAACCTCCCATTTGATCCTGCAGTCCCATTATGGGGCATCTACCCAGAAGAAAAAAAAAATCCTTTTATCACAAGGACATTGGCACTAGATTGTTTATCGCAGCTCAATTCACAATCACCAAAATGTGGAAACAGCCTAAACGCTCACCAACCCAGGAATGGATTAACAAGCTGTGGTGTATGTACACCATGGAATACTATTCAGCCACTAAAAATGATGGAGAATTTACATCTTCTGTATTAAACTGGATGGAAGTGGAACATTATTCTTAGTAAAGCATCACAAGAATGGAGAAGCAAGAATCCTATGTACTGAATTCTGATAGGAGGACAACTGATGACCTAGTACACGGTGGGAGTGCAGAAAGAGGGAAGCGGGAGGGGGTGGGGGTGACAGTGCACACCTCTTGGGAATGGGTCACAAGTATAGAGGGACTTTACCTGACAAGTGCAATCAGTGCAACCTGGTTCTTTGTACCCTCAATGAACCCCCAACAATAAAAAATAATAAAATAAAATAAAATAAAATTTGTTGCAGGTGGGGTTAGGTAGAGAATTTAGAGATGGAGTTAATACTTCAGCAGTCAGGATTCCTTAGACTTATTCTCTGCTTAACAGGAGAGTTACCCTGGAGACTTTTCATGAAGTTAAGTAAATACAAATACCATTTTGGAGTCAGTGACATTCAAAATATCAGCTTCTGCTGAAGGCAGCTGAGTGGCAGAGCGTCCCAGCAGCCTCAGGCCAGGGCCCTTCTGTCTCGCCACTTCTCACGAGTCTGGTTTCCTCAGCTGGAGGAAGCATTTTCAGAGGTCATCGAAGTGCACAGGCCTCCCCTCGATGAGGACAGCACTGACCTCAGGGTCAGGTGGAACCTGCCTCCAAATCTTAGCTCTGCCACTTAGAACTATGTCCCCATGGGCAACTATGTCACCCCCGTGCCTCAGTTTCTCTAGACATAAAATGGAATAATGATGCCAGTGGAGTGGACACGAGGGCTCTAAGGTCCAGCACGCAGGACAGAGCCCGCCAGGCACTTACCTGACCCTGCCCCCCCTGCAGTCCCACACCTGGCGAAACCCCCACTATGCCTTCATTTTGTGATCAGCAGGGCACGCCTTAAACCCATCCTGACAAACCACACGAACGCCACAAAGACCAAATGAGCAGGATGATTAAACCTATTTTTCTTTTGACCCAGACAAGTAGAGCACCCTGTCCTTGGTCGCCCAGCTAGCCGGGGATGAAGCCAGGGTGACGAGCCAATGGCAGGACTCCCAGCGCAGCCGTCCTCTCACCACCCGGGGCTTTCACCTCTGAATTTCTCCTGCCACTCTTTCTTTGAACAGAAAGATTTTGATGGCAACAGTAACCACATTAAGGGATTTAGAAGCAGATATCCATTTTAATGCGGGAAGGAAGACATTGAGAGGTCAACCCTGGGGCGATTGAATGAACATCGGTAGCCCAGACGTGGGGCACCAGGGTTTGGGGGTTCAGAGAATTGCCACAAATGACTCCACTGGACACTGATTGATTCAGCCCGTTTGCTCAAGGTCCACTTTTAGCTTGTTCAGAGGCTGTTCCTCGTTGTGGCCGCTTCTCGGGAACGTGACCCCAGCTCTTTGGGATGGATGGAAATGTGTTCACTCACTACCTCGTTAACTCCTGAGACTTGGTGTTTTTTTTTTTTTTTCTTTACACCCTCTTTCTTTTTCCTTTCCTACCCTTGAAAATTCAAGACATTGTTGGGAATAAGACAAAGAACGTACCATTTCACCGACATGTGTCAGGACCTGTAAATGTCATTTACCACCCAGACGTGTATCTGCAAGGCCTGCTGGGAACGTGGCCATGAGACGGGTTGGGGGTGGAGGTCAAGCTTAGGCCTGGCCAGCTGGACAGGCAGCTGAGGCATCCCATCAACTCCAGGAGCTGTGTGTGAGGGTGACTTCATCCAAGTCCACGACAGTGCTGATGCTGATGCAATGGTGGCTTTTACTAAATACCTACTGTGCACCTATGACCTTACAACAGCCCCACCAGGTAGACTCACAGAGGGTAAGTTCCTCACCAAGGTCGCACAGCTGGTAAGCGACAGAAATAGACCCAGTCCACACATGCTTTATTGTGAGTCCCATGCTGTCTTTTTTTTTTTTTTTTTTTTGCAATTTTTTGGCCAGGGCTGGGTTTGAACCCACCACCTCCAGTATATGGGGCTGGCCCCCTACTCCTTGGAGCCACAAGTGCTGCCCATGAATCCCAGGCTCTTCACCCCCAAAGGCCACCTTTGTTTAATTTCTCCCCAAATACAGCAACATCCATTTGTTAGGACTCCTCCCAGTCAGAGGCTAAGCTTCTTACTTCTATACATTGTTTCCAGCTCACAAGCCCCTGAGAAAAATGTGGGGCTCATTCATAAATCAGGAGCCAGGCCAGGAAAGGTCAGTCCGCTCCCTGAAGGACACGCTGCCTTCAAAAGAGGAGGAAGGGCCCTGCCACTGGCCTTTCTGAACACCACATGCGTGTCCTGACCATTAGGACCTGTTACTTTTCCTAGAGTTCCAGACTGGACTGGGGAAAATGATGGCAAGGAAGGCAGTGGACAGTTTGGGGACAGAAGGGGCAGCTGGGGAGGGTTCCCACATGATTGGCCCCCAGGGAAAGGCCCAGAAAGAGATGACTAGACTGTCTGGACTATGGCAAGACCATTCCAGTGGGAATGCCAGAGAGGTGACATGCAAGGCTGTCATCCACCTAGGCTCACAGGTCAGGGCGAGGGCGCACAGCTGTGTATCCAGGGCTCACCCAGGGTCCTCAGACACAGCGCTCTTTGAAGTCACATCTGCTACTGGAGCAGCAGGACAGGAAGAGACGCGGCATTAGCACAGGACCACCAGCCAAGCAGCCGGCTCTCTAAAGCCCATTCTCACAGGGCCTCTGCAGTGTGGGTTTTATTAATTTCTATAACTCTTTGCTCAAACTTCCTCATGTCCCCCAAGGTGCCAGGCACATAAAAGCAAAACACTGGTGGCGTGGATGACTTCAGCGTCAGTTGTGCTGGCCAGGGAGAAATTAATAGAAGCAGAGGCTTTCAACGAAGCATCACCTTCAATGAGTGTTGTTGCTTAAATACCGACAACCAGGAGCTTTCCTAGTAACCTAAGATCTAATGAACTCTTTGTGGATAACATTGCTAACTTGTTCTAATTGGATGAGGTGAGTTCAGTGAGCGCTGACGAATATAAAGCACATCCTTTTCCAGGCATTCTACTGGAATAGAGGATAAAACACAGCTCTGTCCCCAAGCTGTCCCTCCTGGGTGCGTTGGAGTCACAAGGAGGAAGGGCGGCACCATGTGAGTGGCCCTGTGACCACAGGGACTAGGGATTGTAGGAGGGTGACCCGTGGAAGGGTACAGCACCCAGCTTGCTGACCCCCAGCCTGCCCTCTGGAGGAGCTGGTGGGTGACGGGAGATCTGGGTGCTTGAGTTGAGAAGGTATAGTTGGGAAGGGCACCCTGGGCAGAGACACCGGATGGCCGGAGATGAGAAGGCTGCCTCTTTCACCAAGTAAGCATGGCTTTTATTCTGATTATAAAAGTAGAGCAGTAAAGTTGGGAGAAAGAATCTGGGCATGAAAGAAAGAGTATATGCTGGCTGACTCCATGTACAGGACTGAAGTTCAAAGGCAGGCAGGTCAATCCGTGCAGTCAGAGGTGGTATGGAGGAGGCCTTGATGGGGTGCTGCCTGGCAGGGGTCAGGGTGGGGGCAGCTGGTTCCATGTCCCTACCATGGAACCCTCAGTGGCCGGGAAATCAAATATCACTTCCCCAGCTCTGACGCTGGCACCCAGGAGAGAGAGGCTCACCATCCACTGAACGGCTACCCTGTGCCAGGGGCATTCTGTGAGTTATCTTTCTACATCACAACCGCACAGCTGGGTGAATCTCAGCACACCTTTTTACAAGTAAGAAAAAAAACAAGGTCGACAGAGGCAAAGGAACTTTTCCAGAGTCATATGGCCAGAATTGGAAACTGAAAAACCCAACCTTTTCCTACAGACCCTCACTTAACACTCCAGGAGCGTTTTTTCCCTGGAACACAGCTCATTTAGGGCGCTTTCTAGCTCTCCCTCCTCTGTTCCCAATAACTGTTGCTAGCGTCAGAGAAGTGATGGGTACTTCAGAGAGGGCTAAAAATCTCTGCCCACTGTCTTAGATAATTTAATTTGTTGCTCCATCACCAAAAAAACACTCCCCCACCCAGATATAATAATAACACCACGGCTAGCCATGTCTTGGCGGGGAGGAGTCCGTGGAACCTTCCCGTGAGCAGATCACATATTTAAATGCAGTGCATCAGTTAGTAATCTGCTGTCGCCCCATCCTCCGAGAGCTGCTTTATTGAACACTGTAATTGCCTGGACGCTGTTACTCATTTCTGTAGCTGGTGCTATTAATTAAATATTTTTGTCGAAAGCTCCCCGTGACATTTCTTGCCGCATTCTTGAATATCTGATAAGCTATACAGTCAGTACACTGGTACCCCCTGCATTTAGCTGATAGTCTTGTCCTAGTTTCTAACCCCCCAAACGCTAAAGAAATGACACAGTTTTAGTGGAAGGAGGACTTCTATTGTTGCAGGGGTTGGGGTGGGCAGAGGGAGTCCAAGAGTGTTCGTGAAATAGATGCAGATGTCACGTTTTAGAGCGCACTGTGCTGGCTGCTGGGGGAAATTGAACGAGAGTCTCATTCAGAGGCTTAACCTGCTCCCCAGGTCAAAGACAGTTTGGCCACTGGTTCTCATAATCCCAACCCCAGTGGAAAGAAGGGCTTCAGCATTCATTCATAATGCTTAACAGGTATCTTTAAGAGGCTACTGTGTACTAGGCCCTGTGCTACGTGCTGAAGATATAGAATTTAAATAATAAAAATAAAGTGAGAAAATGAACAAGTCTTCATCCTTAAAAAACAAAATCATAGTTTTGGGGGGAGCACAGGAGAGCCTACTACAATAAAAGGTGTGCTTTAATTCCAGGTGTGAACTAAAGTGGTGACAGCCGAGGCCGCAGGGCCTCTGACTATTAAGACAGCAGGAAAAGGCGCAGGACAAAGGGACAGAGGTGTACGCAGAGCAGGTGCCCCGGCCGGGACAGAGATGAGACGCAGTTTGTCTAATGAGAACTGAGGGCCTGGACGGTCCTGTGGTCCCCTGTTGATCTGGGTGACATGGATGAAGACTTTTATTTTCCCCTTGAAAGAAGAAAAGAATGAAGGCCAGAGACCATGGGGTGAAGAGGACATAAAGAGTGAGGCTGGGGTGTCCCCCTGCCCCCCACCCCACTTCATTTCTGCTCTAGGTTGGAGCCCAGAGAAATGAAGTTTGAAGCTGCAGCAGGTTGGGGCACACAGGCTGTGCTGTTGTGGGGTCCAGAGACACAGGGGGCTTCCAGGAGTCGGGGAGCAAGGCTCCACCCCTACACTGACCCCTAGCTTGCTCCAGCATCTCTAGGCCTGGCAGCTTTGGGGCACGAGGAGTGAGCAGCTCCACCTGCACCCTGGCTTCTGCACAGCATGAGTGGGGTGGCCCCGGACAGGCTCCCTCAGGGGGCTACAAGGCTAAATAGCATTCAGCAAGCGGGGGACAGGAGCAGGGAGGACAGGGGCAGGTGACATGTGGGCAGCCGTGAGTAGCACAGGCTGGCTTTAGGAGAACAGGCGGACACACACGGAGATTCTTGGGGGTGGGGACAACTCGGGAGGGTGATGGAATTTGAGGGGGAGGGGCTTTTAGCTAGAAAAATTGGAATGTATCTGTTAACAAGAGAAGCAACTTTGTAATATTTGGGGGTTTAGAGATGAACAAAAAGAAAGAGAGAAAAGTCCTTATACCTGTCATCCAGATCACAAGGAGAGAGTGTATCAGCTCAACTATTGGATCCAAGCAGTGAAGTGAAGTAGAGAGAACACCCAAGGTCAGGAGATCTCGCACGGGGCCTTGCTTTGCTGATAGCAGCCTGGCATTGAACCAGTCACTGTTCCATTCTGGGCCTCAATCTCCTCAACTATAGCTGAAAGGCAAGAACAGTTCTTTCCTGTTCCCCTGAGTCCATGATTCCAGATGAAATGTTAATCTTACAATCTTACAGGATATGGAAGCTTCCTAACAGCAGGTGAGGGTTACAAAGTAATAGAAGTAAACAAAGTAATAGAAGTCAAACAAAAAGTGACAGAAGGGTTACAAAGTAATGGAAGTAACAAAGTAATAAAAGTCAAACAAAAGTGACAGAAGAGCAAAAAAGGAAGGTCCCCATGGCAGCCAGGACTCACAGCCTCTATGCATTACGGCGGGGAGTTTGGTGGAAGAACACCAAAGCCTCCCGACCGCTCAGGAATTCTCAAGGACTCTTTTGGGGAAGGTGTTTGTAGGGGGAGCACAAAGGCAAGACTAGCCAACCATTTTAATGAGATTTTTAATCAATGCAAAAATTTTTGGCAACACTTTCAATGAAGGTGCCCAAATAAAAAATGCATCTATATTTAATGAGGCACTCTATTTATTATTTATGCAATAATAAATGTAGTCGGTTATTAATAAAATATTGCTCAGTCATTAATCCTCAATAAATATAGTTAGAGTAATTAGTATCGGAGTGACACAGAATACTTCATAATGAGAAGGTAATTTTCTCAACGTTAATGGATTATTCAAACAAACCTTAACTTGCAGTTATCAAGATCAAGGCCCTCTAGGGAGAGGGACTGGGGAGTTATAGTGTAACCTTGAAAACTTTGAAAGTTTAAAGACTTGAAAATGAGGCCAACAGGGGTCCTTAAAATGCTATTGAGAGTCTCATGTTTCTCAGGAAAAAAGGCACAGAATCCCCCACTGACAAAGCACGAGTGTGAATCCGGGCATGATTTAGGGTTGGACCATCAGGAAACTGCATGACCTTGACAAAGTCATGCGTTTCTTTGCCCCCTGGTTGCTTCATTTGAAAAATGAGGTTAATGCTCTCTCCCTTTCAGTGTAGTGGCGGGATAGAAAGATATACCCATTTCTTCCAAAAGTTCGTGCTGTCCCTGGCACGCAGATGTTTGATAAATGACACCCCAAGCCAAATCCCGTAAGTAACAAGGTATATTCCATCAGCGTAGCAAAGGGGTTTGTAAGTCTGTTTACAAACTTTTAGAAATTTAGCCTCACTTGTTGGGTTGAAATTTATAGTCTTCGTTTTGTTTTGGTTTTCCCCCTTAAAATTATGGTTATTATTCACGAGCCCTTCCATCAATCCTTTCAGGTTTACCTAACCTGTTTTCATAGCCGTCAAATCACTTTGACAACAACTTATTTTTGACTGTGACAGAAATAACACCGAAGGGAGGAAAAGTGTAAATCTGAGCATAGAGAAAACGGCATCCCCCTTCCGGCTCTGCATAAAAGTCAGCTGATCATTAATCTCGCCAGATTCGGTCTTATCAAATGTTGGGACGAATCATTTGTACGCGTCTATCCGATTTTAGCACGTAGGTATTTTGTGACTCCCCCCTTAAATGTGGGTTTTTAGAGTTTTCCCTTTGTTAGAGAGATTTGTTGTAAAGCCAGTTCACTCTTAGGAGGAACGGGAGGAATATACTTGGCAAACCTGGAGAATCCAAAATAGGAAGGACTTTCCAAGTGACAGAGCAACGCAACTGCCCTCAGGGAACTACTGGGACAAAGGTTCAAAACCCGTGGGCTGAAGAAAGAAATTTTGTCTACGAGAAGAAGCCATCGGAGAGAGCGGTAACTGAATCCAGAATCGGGGCCATTCGAGTCGGAGTTCACACAAGGCAATCCCCTCGCTGCAGAGCGGTGAAGTTCACGGGACCCAATTCCATCTAACAACTATCAATACAAGTACATTCTGCGTGCTAAACAGGGTGATACGGAGCTAGATTTAGCATTTTCCCCTCCAGAACCTTGCAAGGGAACAAACCCCTGAATTAAATACAATCAGTGCCAGCAGAGCAACAAAATAATTCCTTTAGAAAACCCTCCATTCTGCCTGTCTTTTAAACAATAAAGACAGGAAGGGCAGGAGAACCCTTTATAAACTCCCTAGAAGGATGTTTCCTGTTTTGAGCTGCCTCTTTGCAACCTCTCCCTGCTACTTTTAGAAAGTCTGCGTCCTGCTGGCGGCAGTGTGGTGTTTAATTTTTTATTTATTTTCTTCTTTGTTAGGCAGTGTGTTGTTAAGGCATGTAGGGATAGGACTGTATAGGCCCGAGAGACAGAATGGCGGGGCCCAGAGCTTGATTCTGCCACGTCTCGGCCTTGTGTGTGACCTTGAACAGGTTACTTAGGCCTCAGCTTCTTTAGCTGTAAGACGGGGTAACAAAGTTGCCTTTAAGAACTAGTTTCTTACGTGACAAATAGCAACAAGACCTCTCCAGGAGTTTGAGGAACAAGCACACTGTATTCATACTCTGCACATCACCTGGCACATAGAAGATGTAGGATAAATACAACTTCCTTTTCAGCTGGGGAGATCATTTTGGAGGGATTTTAGGCCGCCAGATCTACTGCTGCTGTTTCATCTCGGACATTAGTAACAGAGTTTGCACTTTTCTATTAACCAGCATGTGCATGGGTTATCAATCTCCGCTGCCCAGGCTCCCGGGAGTGGGGCTGCCTTTCATCATTTATCTCCCCTTACTGCAGGGACCTGATCCCACCGAGATCTGAGATTTATTAATAAGCATGTGTACTTTGTTGCTAAAAAGCCATCGAACCTCTTCGTTAAAAATGGGAGCATTTGTGTGCCCCCGTGAATATATCCATATAATCTTTAATTCTCACCAGGCTTGTCCAAGACCAACCCTGCTGGAAGTGGACTGTGTCTACGAGCTGCCATTTATTCCTCACCTGTGTGGGACCAGGATCCTATGCCGGGGTGTCCTAGAGACGTGAGTTCTCCTACTCTGTAGGATTATCAGAAAGGGCCGTCTACGGAACTCTGCACTTTGGTGAGACACAGAGGAGGGGCAGGCCGTGGTTCTCAGAGTGGGGCCTGTTAGAAATGCACATTCTCAAGTCCCCACTCCAGAGTCACTGCCCCCAAAGTCCCCAGGGTGGGATCCAGCACTTCGTGTTTTAACAAGCCCTTCAGGTGGTTCTGCCATGCCTGGAAGTCTGAGGGATGTGTCAGGGGTCCCATAGACAGCAGGTGGGGGGTGGAACTGGGGCTTGGGTCTGACCACCAAGCGTGGCCTCTCTCAACCAGGAATGATCCCCATCCCTTACCCCCGCCCCAGCATACATTCGGTGATACCTGGAGACAGTTTGGGTTGTCACAGTTAGAGAAGGGGGGCCGGGTACTGGCTGCAGCCAGACGCGGTCAGGGATGATACAAGGACAGGAAAGCCCCACCAGAGAGGACTGTCCAGCCCCCGAGGGTCGGCGTGCTGAGCTGTGCGGTCTTCTGCTTTATGCTGCCTGCACTTTCCAATTACAAGGTGCAGGTGGGGGTGGGGGAGAGAGAAAGAAGAAGAGGTAGAAGAGGAGGAAGACTTAGGAGGGAAAAAAGGAAAGGAGGAAGGGAGGAAGGAGTTAAAGGAAGAAAAAGTGGACGCCAGGGAAGGAGGGAGGACAAAAGGAGAGGAGGGCGGGAGGCAAGGGAGGGAACCGGGAGGGGAGGGTGAGGCCGGGAGGGACTGATTTCAAGAGAGTCAGCGGGAAGGTTTGCCCTGGCCTGGGACAGTGGGACCCTGATGATCAAAAAGGCCATTTAAAAATCACTGTGCCTGAGCCCGGGAGCTACACAGAATGGAAGCGAAGTCTCCAGGATATCACGCTTAGGGGAACTTTTGGACGTGAAATGTATTTACAAAGTAATGTGGCATTTCAAAAGCATGTTGTCCTCTGATAAGCCAGGGTCTGGAACCAGGGAGAAAATATCTGTATGGACAATCACCAGACTGGAACAGCCGATGGATGTGATTTGGAACTCGCTGCTGCTGTATTTATTTCAACAAATTTCAACACATTAACATATAGACAGACAGACATTGCCTGTGATAATTTCTCCCCGGCACGAGCTCCAGTTCTGCCTTCTCTTTTCTCCCTTAATTCTTCTCTCCTTTCTTTAGCGGCTTCAATTCTCTGCCTTCCTCTCTACTCTCCACTGTCAATCTCTTTCTCTTCTTCCTTTTCTCTCTTTCAAATTTCTTCTCATCATCCATCCCTTTGTTCTTCCCACCTGTCTTCTCCACGGATTTTGCAATCTTCCTATTTTCGTTTTTCTTCACTTTTCTCTAAATCAGTCTTATTTTTTTCCCTCTCCCAATCCCTTTCTTTCCTTCCCTTTTCTCATTGTTTTCTTGATTTCTCTCCCTTTTTCTTTCTTTGCACCCTCAATTTTTCAGTCCTTTCTCCTAACTCTCACTTGTCCCATCTCAATGATGCCTTAGCAGCCATCCCCTTCCAGAAAAAGGACACTTTGTGTGAACCACACCTCTGCTAAATTCTCAGCTGGGCGAAAGAAGCATGTCTCTATGAAGGACACAGTGTCACTTTGTGTGTGTGGTGGGGGGCAGGCGGGTGTTCCCATACAGGAAGGAACAAAAAGGCTGGAGACGCCCTCCACCTCCTAGGAACATCATGGCTTCTGTCTCCACCTGTTTTTCTGCCTACCACATTAATAGGAAGGTGATCAAAAATTCAGAACTTAATGCTTTGGATGTCTTCCTGCTCAAGATCCATGTATCAGTTGCCTGTGGCTGCATTAACAAATAACCACAGTCCTGGTGGCTCAAAGCAACAACAGCTGACTTCCTCACAATTCTGAAGGTGGGAAGTTGAAAATCACAGAGCAGAAACGGCAGGCAGAAGAACGGCCCCATCTCTGGATATGACACACTGCCTTATTAGGACTAAAAGATCTTTGCAGATGTAATTAAGTTAAGGACTTTGAGATGAGGAAATTATTCCAGATATCCCCTAGATGCAATCACAGTGTGCTTACAAGAGACAAAAGGACATTTGATGCAAACAGAAAGGAGAAGGCGATGTGAAGACAGAGGCAGAAGTGGGAGGGATGTGGCCACAAGCCCAGGAATGCTGGCAGCCAGAGCGAGCAGAGACAGGATCAGATGTTCCACCAGATTCATGGAGCACAGCCGCACCCACACCGTGCTGGCAGTCCTGTGATTTTCTACTTCCAACCTTCAGAATTGTGAGGAAGTCAACTTTCGTTGCTTTGAGCCACCAGGACTGTGGTTATTTGTTAGTGCAGCCACGGGCAACTGATACATGGATGTTGAACAGGAAGACATCCGAAGCATTAAGTTCTGAATTTTTGATCCCCTTTCTATTAATCTGTGACTCTCTACAAGCTTGAGAAGTGGCAGGACCTTGTGCTGAAACCTTAGAAGCTTTTCTGTTGTTGTTTATCTTTAAGCCTGTGGACATTCAGCATGTTTTGGTGTCTATAAGCTATGAGTTAATTCAATAGCTCTTAAGGACATTACATTACTGGCAAGAATGTGGGAAAAAGATAATGTTTGTGCATCCTTGGTGGGAATGTAAATTAGCACAGCCTCTACGAAAAACAGTATAGAGAGTTCTTAAAGAATTACAAATAGTAGACTACTTATGATTCAGTCACCCCACAACAGAGTGTCCACGGAAGGAAAAGAAATCAGTATATCAAAAAGATCCCTTGGGCCGTGCCTGTGGCTCAGTGAGTAGGGGACCAGCCCTATATACTGAGGGTGGGGGATTCAAACCCCACCCTGGCCAATCTGCAACAAAAAAAATAGCTGGGCGCTGTGGCGGGCGCCTGTAGTCCCAGCTACTTGGGAGGCTGAGGCAGCAGAATCACCTAAGTCCAAGAGCTGGAGGTTGCTGTGAGCTCTACACCACAGCCCTCCACCAAGGGCAATAAACTGAGACTCTATGAAATAAATAAAGAAAGAAAGAAAGAAAGAAAGAAAGAAAGCACTTTATTTTACATGCTTTTGTTTCATTTTTGTCATGTACAAACCAGGTATTGGTTTTGGGGTTTATGTGGTTCAAACCCAGCCTGGGCCTGCCCAATGA
>CAUYON010175220.1:0-11282 GCA_963573935.1 Arctocebus calabarensis
AAAAAAAAAATGGAGACTTTACAGCCTTTGTATTAACCTGGATGGAAGTGGAACACATTATTCTTAGTAAAGCATCACAAGAATGGAGAAGCATGAATCCCATGTACTCTATTTTGATATGAGGACAATTAATGACAATTATTGACACGGTGGGCGTGAGGGAAGGGGAGAGCAGAGAGGGAATGAAGGAGGGAGGGGTGGGGAAAGGAAGAGCAGAGAGAGGGAAGGAATGAGGGGGGTGGAGTCTTGGTGTGTGCCACACCTTTTGGGGGCAAAACAGGATTATAAGAGGGACTTTACCCAACAAATGCAACCAGTGTAACATGGTTTCTTGTACCCTCAATGAATCCCCAACAATAAAAAAAAAATAATTAGCAGGGGATGGTGGTGCAGGCCTGTAGTCCCAGCTATTCTGGAGGCTGAACCAATAGGATGGCTTGAACTCAAAACTGTGAGGTTGCTATGAGCTATACACTGCAGCACTCTACCCAGGGCAACTGAGTGAAACTTTGTCTCAATAAATAAATAAATACTTAAACAGTGAAAAATAAAAATAAAAATAACAGGGCCTCCGGAGGTGCCTATGGCTCAAAGGAGTAGGGCACCAGCCCCACCAAAAACTGCAAAAATAAATAAATAAATAATAGGGCCCGAGGAGGAGCCAGCCAGTGGAACCAGACCAGGAGCAACAGACAGGCGAGGAGGTGAAGAAGGGCAGGAGGGCGCCATTCTGCCCTGCAGTGGCCCCGGGAGCAACGGGGGATCCAGATGCAAACACTGGTTGACTCCAGTGCCCTTGGACGAGTGTGTGGAGCCACTGAGTCCCAGCACCAGCTCATTGAAATGCCAGTCTCAACTTCTCCTAAGCTGCTAATGCAGATGGCCTGATCTTTAACTTCTGAATAAGTTTACAAGAATAAGATGATTTTATATCTCTCATATTAGTGGAGGCTACATTGACCAATTCCAAAAAGTCTGAATTTTCTTGTAGGGTCCCAGAAACATCAGAGCTCAGCGATACAGTCTGATACTGTCTCTTGTGTCCTTCCTTCATTCATTCAGCATCATTGATTCCTGCCAACATGTGCCAGACTGTCTGTTAAGGTCTAGGGGCACGTGGCTAGTAAAGACCAGTCCTTTCCCTCAAGGATTTTGCAATCTCAGATTTGGGGAGGGAACCGACAAGAAAAACACAAATATAAATGTGATCGTTTTATACTGGCATTTTGTCAAGTGGTTAGAGAAAGACAGAGGAGACAGTGACAGCTGCCTGCCCATGGAACATGGAGGTGTAAAAACCTAGCGGCAAGTCCCTAAGACAAGTGTCCATCACACGGACTTCATCTATACTTCATTACTTAAAAAAGAATAAGCTTTTATCCAAACAAGGGTCTAAAATGTGAAAAGACTGCACCGTAAATCCAAAAGCACAAGGCAAAAAATCAAGTCTTGGAGTCCCAGGAGGAAGGCCTGCATGTTTTAAATGCCCCTCCTGACCTCGTCTGTTCCTCAAGAGTCTCCCGAGTTTCTGAGCTTCCGTTTCTTTCTGGTTACTCCACTTCTCCAGCTATACCTGCTGCCAAGATTCCCACTAAAATACAAAAACACAAACCCTGTACTACGGCTGCACTTCCAGAACATGCGATCAGGCTCCTGGTGAGTCTCTGTGCTGTGGGAGCACCAAGCAACGAAGCGCCTCGTCTCGTGTCTGCGCCCGGCCACCTGGCACATCAAATCAGTGGTGCCTGCACAGCTTCCAAAGGTCATGGGCTTTTTAAAACAAAATAAAATGAGGGACTAAGTCCTGAACATCAGTGTCCTAAACCATCTGGAGTAACAGCATTTATTTTGGGCTTTATTTTATATTTTAACTAGACTTACTTATAGCAAGCATCTTTTGTGATTGGGAAAATGGGGATTATAGGTATAATTCTTGTTGGAGAGTGAAATGGCAAGTTCTTTAAACTTCCTCTGAAGGGTGACCAGGTCCCAGCCCGAGAATGTCATCCACCACAGTCTTTTCCCTGGTTGCCTTCCTTAGATGGTCAGTTAAAGCTACCAGTAATTATTCCTATGACAAGGACACATGTCCAGTGGGAACTGGACTGGAGCCAGCACATTAATTTCATGTAATTCAGCTGAGTGGTTTTGTTCCCCCCCCCCCCCGAGGTTGACTCAGGGCTCCCTGCCAGCGGATGGTGGGGATGGTAGTGATGTTTCGGACACCACCCTCCACATCTGCGGGGTTTGGGCTGGAAAGGATCTTTGAGTGACTTTGCTGAAGGTGAAACGGAGCAGGTTGTTCAGATCTCCTGCATCACAGGGTCACTGAAGACTGGTGGAGGGGCTGTGGGGGCGATGCCAGGATGCGCCGATATCCTGCTCCTGGTGGGCACACTCCACAGAGCCCTCCCACCAGGGTGGGCCGGACTCAGTGACTCAGCTCCAACAGGACAGCAAAGAGAAGTGAGGCTGTGCGGCCCAGAGACAAGGCCGTAAAGGGCGGTGTGAGTCCACCCCACCATGCCCTGGGGAGCCCGCTGCCACATCTCCAATGCCCTGGGGCAGGGAGCCAAGGCCGACACCCCCGTCTTTCCACAATGGCAGTTCTAGGCAACACCTGGGCACAGCCTCACTAAGCTAGAACCACCCTGCTATCTCCCAGATTCCTGACTCACAGAAACTAAAAAAGGCAACATTTGTTGTTTGAAGCAGCTAAAAGTGGTAGAAATTTATCACACAGGAATAATTAATACAGGTGTTGAAAGCTGTCCACTCTCAGAACATGGTGTAAGAACACCAAGAGTGTGCCTGTATCAACACCATTACCTCCTCCAGGGTCTCACTCAGGCTTCAGACGCTCTGAGTTTTACCCTAAACACATATTCAGTTACTTATGGAGCACACATTGAGCACCTTCTGTGTGCAGTCAGGGCTACCAGTGTTAAGGATAGCAAGGGGATTTTCCTCTTCCGAAATTTACACTTTCTTTCCCCCTTAAGAAGAAGCCCGTTCCCTGTCAAAAACAGTTTTTAAGGCCACTGAAAACTGAAGTCAACCACCGAACCCCGGTCACAGCTGGAAGTTGGAGGTTTCCCGTTATCAGGGCAAGAACGGGAAGCTTCACGGAAAGGAGATGCCACCGCCTTACCCCCAGCTCCCCCATCCCACGCTACCCTCTTACAATTAAGTATTCTCACAAAGCAGACACTGGAGCACGAAACTTCTTTTATCTCACAATCTGAATTCACAATTTGAGATTTGCTCCAAAGGGTCAGACAACTCAAGGCTTTTGAACCAAAACGAGCATCCGGACTGGAGGAGACCCTTGCCTTGGGCATCAGACACATTGTCTGTACCCTGCAGACCCCAGAGAATTAGCTCTGAGCAGGACCTGGCCCTGATTAACCAGCAATCGGCCTTCGTGCACCTGCCCAGGCAGGGGGGAGCCTGCGGTTTATTTTGTTTGTAGAACAACCAACTGTTCAACTCACTAAGCAAAAGGCAAGAAACTTGGCCTATTTTTCAATTCATTCGGTTGAACCCAATGCTTATGTATCTGTTTCCCCCACTCTTATAACCATCATGCAGCTTCTAGGACAGTGATACTACTTTTTACATAAAAACATTAACTAGAAGAGCTTTCAATTAGCCAAATGCAAAAACAGAGACACACTTACAACTTGGCCACTGTGAAATGAACCCATAAGCTGGGCACACAAATACGTTTTCAACAATAAGATTTTTCTTTAAGATTTTACAAAATAATTCATACCTTTGTCGATTCCATTTGTGCCATTTGCAATTTAACATCAGAAAATAATCACTCCAAATGGCTCCCGCAGCCATGACTCCCACAGTGAGTGATTCTGCCACTCACAGCAAACCGGAGACCACTCAGATGCCTTATTTTCCTGCTCCAATAAACTATGACTAGGCACTCAGCAGATTTTTCTTTTGTTTCTTATTATTTTGCAGAGTCGAGAAAAATATGAAAAATAAAAGAAATAACTGAATGGGCCACTGCTTTCCAAACTTATTTAGTCTTGCTCATTTATGTCAAACCTGGCATAACTCACACCCCTCCCGTGTCTTCTGCTGAGCTCTCCGTGTCACCGAGTTCTCCGCAGCACAGAGATTCCCCTTCCCTCTGGGGGCACAGCCCACCTGCTCACGTACACGCCCACTGCCGATGGGTGTGTGATAAAATTAATGCATTTCATTGGTCTTTCATTCTGGAAATAACTGGCACAAATCTGCCTTATTCACTAATTTTATATCACTAAATCTATGCAGCAAGTGTCTCAACTCCCACTTAGCCCTTCTGGTCCCAGCCCAGAAAGCCGATGTATGAGAAATGGCAATGCGACCCTTTGGCAGTTCTCAGCACCCTGCTTTAGTAGTTTTCAGTTGTGTGCTTTTCCTAATTCAGGAGTGGAAAGTCATTAACTCCCGAGAAACAGCTGCTACAGTCCTCCCACTGTCCTACCTTCAACCTCAGAGCTCCAGCTGTCATCAGACACCTTCAATTCACCAGTGCTCACACCTTGGGGAAAAGAACACCAGAGTCCTCCCAACCCTAAACGCTTAGAAGGCAAGTAGTGAGGGCGGCGCCTGTGGCTCAAAGGAATAGGGCACAGCCCCATATGCCGGAGGTGGCAGGTTCAAACCCAGCCCCAGCCAAAAATACCACAAAAAGAAAGAAGACAAGTAGTGAATAACGACAGAGCCAGATAGAATTATCTTCCGCATGCCAGTGCAGGGGGTTACGGACTTCCTACAATCTGATCTCTTCAGAGAGAGGTGGAATACCAGGAGTCTCGGATAGGCCAGGACTGCCAACACCCCACTCACAGCATTGTGCTGTCAAAGCCAGAGCTACAGAAGAGACATTTTGCACAAAATAGTGTCATCAGTGAAGATCATGTGGACTTGATTTATCTATTTAATTCACATCCCCTTTCATACTAGAATTTCCCCAAGTTCTAGTTCTTCACTAGGTGAAGACACGAGGGTCCAAATTTTTGAGCAAATCTATCATATATAATTGTGTGTATATGTGTGTGTAAATGTATATATTTATATATGTGTACATTTTATATGTAATCTGTTTTGAAGTGAACTCACAAAAATTAAAATTAGGATAAGAAAGAAAAAAACACATAGGCATTCCAGCACGTGCCTGCCATGCCCAGGTATCACAGGCACACCTGCTGAGGTGTACACGCCCCACTTTAAAGTTCTGAGATAGACCACGTTCTGCCCTTTAATGGTAATTTGTCCGTGTGGCTGAAAGAACACTTCTGCTCCTCCCATGCAGAATGTTATAGCTCAGAAGGCATTTTCATATACACGACCTCAGGTACTTCTCACAGAACCCTCTCCTCGTTTTACAGACTGGGGATTTAAGTACCGTGAGTGCCCAGCATATCCCAAGTAGACTGTGGCTAAACTAGCATTGAAACCAGGGCTATGCTACAGACACATGACAGGTTGGATGGGCTTTTATGAGCCAGTCTGGAAACCACACTCCCATGTACAGTATTACTTCTAAGGGAAAATGCTTTCTGAGTTCTAATTAACTGACTCAGAAAGAAACTTTTAGAATATAGATCGTATATTCAAGACCACATGTATTAAATACTTGCAAACAAATGTTTCTTGACTCAGAATAATATGAAATTTTTATTCTACTACTAATGACAAAAAGTAAGCCATGTAAAGCATAAAAGCCCAACCAAGAAGTTCTGAGATGCCCAGACTCTGTAAGACTGTCAAGCAGTAGGCAATACCCAGATTCTGTGTGTTCAGGGAGGCCCAGATTCTCTAAGAATGTTGACCAGTGCCCGGGGACGCCCAGATTCTGTAAGACTGTCGAACAGTACTCAGGGACACCCAGATTCTGTAAGAAGGTCGGCCAGTACGGGCGGCACCTTTGGCTCAAAGGAGTAGGGTGCCAGCCCCATATAACAGAGGTGGTGGGTTCAAACCCGGCCCTAGCTAAAAAATGCAAGAAAAAAAGAAGGTTGACCAGTACTCGGAGACGCCCAGATCTGTAGGACTGTCCACCAGTGCTCAGGGCCGCATTTCCACCTTTACTTCCTTTCCTACCTGACGTCATTTAGTTGTATATTGATACAATTTCATGTCCTGAAATTAACTGGCCACTTTTCTTTATCAGTGTTTAAGAATCAGCAAACATTCATTTATAAGTATTAACTTTGGGCATTATTCTTTTGCCCCGAAAAATTCTCTTTTTCCTTCAAAGTCAAACTGTTATGAAAACAAGAAAAAAAAATGCCCCATAATCAGTGCTTTGGGTGAAAAGGATGCCTGGAACACCCAACATTTTTAGTTTTCTTTCTGTCAAGAAAGATGAGCTAAACACTGGGACTGCCCCTGGGCCCCCGGGGGTCCTCAGCAGCCCCACTTTCTCAGACTGCCAGCATCAAGTAATACTTTCACAATGCATTTTACTTTTTGAAAACTATATGTTCTCTTTATCCCATATCCTTGCTTCTGTGAATCTATTCTAAGAAAATAATTTAGGGGCAGCATCTGTGGCTCAAAGGAGTAGGGCGCCCGCCTCATATGCCGGAGATGAGCATATGAGTTCAAACCCAGCCCCAGCCAAAAATTGCAAAAAAAAAGAAAAGAATTTAAAATTATCTAATTACTTTAGATGAAAGTATTTTTTCATAATGTAATTTATAAAATGGAAAAATCAAAAGCAGCCCAAAGGTATGACAATGAGAAAATGACAGATAGCACTCAATATCATGCTTGTATTTAACATGATGGCTGCACAAACCGCACAGAAGCATTTTAAAAAGCTGTGATGTGTTGACGGAGAGAAGCAGAACACAGACCATAAGAACTACTTAGAAATATCATAAGAAAAAAGTCAAACCATCAGCCAGTCCACCAAAATGAATCAACACTTTGGTTAGGGGTCAATTTTTTGTGACACCTTTGGTTTCTATATTTTCCAATTTTCTCTGGTTCTAAAAACTGGCACCCAATAATTCATAAGGAATTCCCACAATTCAATAAGAAAAATATGAATAACTCTAACAAAAAATAGAGAAATATGTACAAACAATTCAGAAAAGGAAATCCAAATGGCAATAAGATGAAAAGACATCCATCTTCTACAGTAAACAGAGAAACTTAAAATGACAAAATAAAATTCAAAAATGATGATATAATACTAACAAAAATTTAACTTTTCAATTTTTGGTTGTGAAGGTATATGAATATTGAAATTTTCATGTATAATTAAAATTAAAATTGATTTAAATAAAATTAAAATTGATACAATCACCTTGGAAAGCAGCCAGATAACAATTAATAAAACCAAAAATATCAAATAAGTATGTGTTTGTGCATACTACATAACTATATAACCTTACACATAGTGTGCCTGCACTATATAGCTTATTCATATGCACACAAGGGCTATAACAATGCTCACCATGACATTAACTCATAATAGTAAAAGTTAAAGACAATGTACGTTTCCATCAATAGGGAACAGATCTTGATATTTTCACGTGATGGACTATTATAAAGCAATATAAACAAGTGAATTTGACCTCTGGTGGAACCATATGGACAAATCACAAAATGTTAGTGTTCAGGGTAACTCAGGATGATATAAACAATTGGTCCCACTTAAAGAAAGCTTTAAAAATGTAAAACATGTCACATTTTAGCCACGTACGTTACAGCCCTCATGAAAAGACACGCTTGGGATAGCTGGATACCAAGATTAGGACACTGACAGCTCTGGAGAGAAGGAAACTTGTGGAATCGGGGTTGGCATTTCAGAGGACCTCAGTTCTAATCTGCAATGTTACACACACCCCTGAGGCTAGACTAGCAAAGCATCATTAGGGACAATGGATACAGACACGTAAGTGCCCAGTATTTTGTCCTTTATCCTTTTATTTATTTATTTTTTTTTTTTGAGGCAGAGTCTCACTCTGTCGCCTGAGTGGAGTGCCGAGGCATCATCACAGCTCACAGCAACTTCAAACTCCTGGGCTCAAGTGATCCTCCTACCTCAGCCTCCCCCAAAAACCTGGGACTACAGGTGCCCACCACAAGGCCCGGCTATTGTCCTTTCTTCTTAATATTTGACATATAACATTGTAAAGAAACAATGAGCAGCTAAAACAAACTCTTTGTTCAAAAGAATGAGTATTGCCTGGCACAGGTGCAGAATCTTCTCTCTAAATGAAATAAACAGGTGGTCTCAGTGAAGTAAGAGGGCTTGGAACCGACTCAGACTCCGGAGGAAGGTCCAGGTGAGCACAAGCATTTCCAGCCCCTCTGACCCTGCTGCCACGCACTCTGCCTTAGTGCTTGGCTGGGCGGTGGGGCGGGGGAGAACCCACAGCAAGACTGCAGCTGACTGTGCTGGGGGCCCATCCTCAAAAACGCTAACCTCACAGTTTAAAGTGCTTCAGCCGCGTGTGCTGCCGTTAGCTTGAATCTGGTACCTTAACCAGGGAGGTACCCTGGGAGATGCTGATGGAGAGAGTGTCTCTGCTCCTAGAAACCCCAAACTCTCCAGAAAGGAGGCATGCTTGGGAGGAGGGGGGACCCCAGGAAGAGCCTTCTGCAATGCCTGGGAGCAGTCTTACCCCCAGACCTATCGTGAAGCAAAACGGAACCACATTCTTAAAAGGAGCCTTATATATGCCAAGTCCATGATCATTCTTTGTCCCAGCAGAGGGTACACCCAGCAGACAAGCCAGAACCCAGAGGCCCCCAGCCTGCAGAGAGTCACCCGCAGCACACAGCGCTGCCCCGGCAAGCGGGCGTGAGAGTGGGCAGGTCCACGAGGCCAGCTCTGCCTTCTCAGACCAACACTGCCTCCGTGTGCCATGGTCACCTGCAAACAGGACAGCAGCAGGTCAGTCGGTTCAAACTTACAGCCTGAACCGCAGAAGACTCTGTGGTGACACAGCCCAGGTTGTGATCTGTTACTCCCTTGGAACCATCTTCTGAGAGCAAGTAGCTTACAGAGGTCAAGGCAAACCAGGCCAAGGCATGTGCTGTCTGACTCTTTGGTCATCTAGTCTGTATCTGGAGACAAGTTTGAGTGTGGAGCAGGTCACACTGAAGACTGAGCCTGCTGCTTCCTGCACACCCGAGCTATCCAGAATGCAACTTGCAAATCAGGCCTCACCCAAGGCAGCTGGTTGCTCCTGTATTCTGGGTGCCAGGCAGGATGCTCTGTGAGTCACAGGTTCCTCTGCAGGTGTTTTTAGGACAGAAGAGGAGGCTGAGTCAATCTTCAGAACTGTCCTCCTTTGAGAAGATTAACCAGGATGACTCAGTTGTCACGTCACTCTCAGAAATGCTGAGAGCAGCTGCCTGCCAAGCCTTCAGAAAGGTTCTCACTCTTCCAATCCCCCTTCCTTCTTTGGAATGGCCCAGTAAAATAAGACCCCCATCTAGTATCAATTGCTTAACAATGATTACCAAAATATGTCTCATCAAGGTTGAGCTATTTAATTATTTTAAAAGAAAAGCAATTTTTTTTCAATAAAGGAAATAACAGGATTAGTAAAAACTTGAAGAAAATTTATGGAGTAAATTGCAATGATACTGACCCTGGGGAACTTTATTTTTAAAAAAGAAAAAGCTGAATCAGTGGCTGAGGCACCTTGGAGGTATAAGAAATCTAGTTGTGGTCATAAGACAAAATGTTAAGTACATAAAATAGCCAATACTCCCACCAATATTTGAGAGTTGACCATTAAGAAAACAATAGTCTTAAGCTTAATGCTCCTAGTTAATGCTTAAAATTTATATGGCAAAGAGTCGGAATAGCAGGAAAAGCTCTATTAAAGGAAAACAATGCCCATATGCTAATTGGGATGTAAACACAAATGATCTGCGTATGTGATAAATACATCCCCAATCCTGTTTCAGGGCTCAGTGTCTATAGCTCAGTGGCTAGGGCACCAGCCACATACACCAGAGCTGGTGCGTTCGAACCCAGCCCAGGCCTGCCAAATAACAATGACAACTTCAACCAAAAAACCAGTAGGGCGTTGTGGTGGGCACCCATAGTCCTAGCTACTTGGGAGGCAAGAGAATTGTTTAAGCCCAAGGGTTTGCAGTTGCTGTGAGCTGTGACACCACATCACTCTACTCAGATCTCAAAAAACAAAACAAAACAAATCCTGTTCCAAATTTCTATAGTAAACATTAGAATAGCCAAATGGACATAATTCTACTTCAACAAGAAATACTGACATAGATATCATATGACTTTCCTAAGTAAGGAAACTAGTTTTCTATTTGAATTATCAGATTATTTGTCAAATTCTCCACTTTTTCCCTCCAAAGACCAAAAGGTTTCATACGTTAAGATTTCATTTTCTCTCATTACCACATATGAATTTCACCTCATTAGGAAAAATTTAGGTGCACAAACCGCACCTTCACATGGGCATCCTCAAAGCCTACCTGTCACTGAAGGAACTCAATTGTGAAGCTGCCTCCGTGAAGGCAGTTGGCTCTGCCAGAAATGAATAATGAAGAAGAGTTGGAAGGAAGCTGGTCCACAAGACAGGGAGGGGCAGGCAACATACCCCAAGCCACTTCTGGATGCCGCTCAACTGATGCAAGTGTCCCAGCCCAGACACTCCTCACCACCACCCCAAGGGACCCACAAGTCCTCACTGAACTAAAGAGGAAAGGGGAGGTCAGAGTGGCCAAATGGGCTGCCCAGGTTACACAGAAGCACAAGGGACCAAGAGTGTGAAGGCCACTAGGTACGATGATTCTTCAATTCTGAAGCCTGTCTCTAGAAGCATCTGGGGCAGGGTAGGCACTTGATGAGCATTTGTTCAATCAGATGTCAGCATATGTGACCCCATGGGGGCATTCTGGAGAATGGCACTAGAAAGCCAGTACGAGGGGTAATGAGGCCATGGACACCATGAGGGATAAGGAGGCCCCGTCTCTGCCACTCACTGACTCTTCTGACCATCCTCTCCCCCACTGTCTCTTCTCACCATCCTCTCCCCCCACTGTCTCTTCTCACCATCCTCTCCCCCACTATCTCTTCTCACCATCCTCTCCCCCCACTATCTCTTCTCATCATCCTCTCCCCCCACTGACTCTTCTCACCATCCTCTCCCCCCACTGTCTCTTCTCCCCAGCGTCTCCCCCCCGGCGCGCGGCTCCCCAGCCGCGCCCCCGCGGGCGCGGGGGGGGCGGGGCGGCGGGGGGGGGGGGGGGGGGGGGGGGGGGGGGGGGGG
>CAUYON010175222.1:0-25709 GCA_963573935.1 Arctocebus calabarensis
TTAAAGCATTCCTTTTTCTTTGAGCATGACACCCACTAGACAACCTCATACAGCTGGGCCGTTGAAGACATAGTCTTTTGGAAAGAGATTGAGATTTAGTAGGCCTCTGCCAGACTCTGGGCCAGCCTGTTTTATAGATGAGTAAAAAAATGAAGCTCAAGAAGCCGGTGGGTCTTGCACAAAATGTTTATCAAGATGGCTAACTTACTTTCTAGGACTACTGGATGGCCTGGATGTGATCACAGTCCTTACTGTGACCTGTTTAATTGTGCTGCCATTTCCCTGCATTATATCTTTGTTGAAGAAAATCTATAAGCTGGCAGGAAAATCTTCATGAAGACAAGACATTACTGATTCTGTTACCCAATGAATACTTAATAATGAGTATGGCACTCTCATAGGTTGTGAAACCCTTTGTAATCCTGTGTGTGATCTCATTTGACACTGAATTGCCATCTGCTGTCCATCAGGGTAGGTTCTGAGATGGACATTTTGCTTGACTGCTGCCGCAGTGTGGGGCATACTGAATGGAGGCTAGGACCGATTTTTTCTGGACCCTTATTGAATATGTGCCGCCCAGTTGGGCACTGGGCTGCACACTACACATGTCATCCTATTCGATTCTCACATCTACTCTATCATGTAGGTATAAACACTTACTTCCCATTCCCCTGTTAGAGATTAGGAAATTGAAGCATGGAATTTGCCTGCATCCACATTTCCAGGCAGCAGTAAAGATCAGATACACTCCCAAAGTCTTATTTCACCCCAGAGCCTGCTGCTTTTAACTATTTACTAAAACAATTAAACTCTAGTAAATAGAATATAAAAGAGGGAAGGGTCCTGATGTTTCCACCAGTGACCTCGAGTTACTTACAGTTTGGCCATCTTGCCCATACATGGCTATACAAAGATGGTGTTATAGGGTGGGCTGCATACAAAGGTGTTCATAGGCCACAGGTCTGATAAGCATTCTGTACTCGAAGGTGGGACCCTAGCTGAACACCAGCTAACATTTAGAAGACTGATTCTGCCCAAACTTAGAAGGCAGAAGGGCTGTGAAGCTTCAGCCGAAAGAGTTACCCTAGGATTGAGACTCCAAAATCTGCTTCTGCTGGCAAATGCTTCCTTGTGGGGCCAAGTACCAGAATGCTGATTTTTCTAAGAGAAAGCCCACCCATGCTAGGCAGAGACCAACCACTAAAGGCTCCCACCTGAGTGTTGAGAATGGCACCTGGCTTCACATTGTGCCATGTGCAGGCAGGTAGCCACTGTGACATCACCCAGGCAAGGGCTTGGCTTATTTAGCTAAAAGCAAAAGTGCGTGGGCGGTGCCTGTGGCTCAAAAGGAGTAGGGTGCTGGCCTCATATCCCAGAGGTGGCAGGTTCAAACTTGGCCCCAGCAAAAAAAAAAAAAAAAAGGAAAAAGTGCTTGGAGGAGTCTGAAAGACTAGCCAGGGAAGGGAAAAAGAGAAACAGTTATTGGAATTCTACCCGGCTTCAAGGGGAGTCATGTGGCTTTTAGGTCTCTGCTGATACCATTTATCTCAGGCTCTGTAAGCAGCCATGCAAGAGCAGAGCCTTGAGAGGAACCTGGGACTGTGGAAAAACAAGGCTTACCTACCAAGGGACTCTCTGGCACCTGCTAAAAGGAATGAAGACTGGGTTTAGAGTCAAGAGGCCAGAATCTATTCCCAGTGCTGCCATTTACCAATCTCCAGAGCCTGAGTCTCCTCATTTTATAAAACAAGGAGGAAGAGCAAGCTGACTGCTAAGGTAACTTGCAAGGCTGAGATTCTCCTCTGTTTTAGGAGTAAATCCAACAAATCCTTTGCTAATTCTTGGATTTAATATTTTTGCCAAAAGTTTCCCTTAACTTCCTTTCCATATTCTTTGCTAATATTCAAAAAGAAAGGTATCATTAACTGTATCTGTTAGCAATTTTCCTGAGCATGTTCAGCTTTTTTTGTCAAGGATGGCATGTAATTACCATTTCTTTTGTTCATTCATGAAACTTTTTTTCAGACTGGAAAAAGCACTATCAAAGTGCATCAAATATTACAAAGTGGTAAATGACAGAAACATCAGAAACCTCAAGTTAAACACAGCCATTTTCAATGCTTAAATGTTTGCATATCTGGGATCGATTCTGAATTTTACAACCTGGCAAGATATTCTCTTTAGGGTAAAATGTGGCTTAGGCTAATGAACTTGCTCAATGACATAAAGCAAGCCCAATCTTAAAACTAGATGTTACATAGTCTTTCCACCATAGATTTTTATTTTCCTAACCAACCTGTCTTTCTGCAACTTGATTCTCTGTTGATATTTTTTTGTTTAGAAATATATACTTCACATACCAAAATCAAGACTTATTGCAGTAGAACTATGGCTACAACTTTACTTGCCCCATCAGGCTCACCTTGCTAAGGTAAGAAATCGATCTCACCCGTAAGGCTTTCCATCTCCATTGACCCTGAATAGGAGACACTCATGTCTCTGATAGCACAGAAAATCCAAAGAGTTCAATTGCTAAGTCTCTACATACTAGGAAGGCTTTGGTTTGGAGAAGACTATAAAAGATGAAGTTTTCCTAGTATTTCAGGTGTATTGGAATGAATGACTATGGATTAGGTAGGACATGAACTATAGCCTTCTCACCTTCACAGTTGACAGCCAGGAACGACCTGGCCACTTGTCTCTGGAAATCTGCTTCTAAAGAAGAAAGCAAATGTTTTTTAAAAATGCAAAAACAGGAAGGAACTAGAAACAGCATGGTATTAGTTTCATTTTTTCCCTCTGCAGGTCAATATTGAGACATCACCCCTCCATTTCTGCTTCAGATTCTATTATTTTCTATGGTATCAGAGTGTGTGGGAGTGCATGCGCACACATTTAAATACTTCCATATTTGGTAATTAGGATATGTGATCCCCTTTTCTCATACTTGCCTTAATGAGACATAGGAAGCACCATGCCATGTTCTCAAAATGAAATACACACATGAAGATCCTAAGACTCTTCCTCTACTTGGCAATTTATTCATGCATTACCATCATTTTTTCCTACAGTAATCCCAATATGGTGGTTACTTATATTTGATATTCTTAAAGACAAGGGGCAGGCAAGAGAAATGCAAAGTGTTTAAAGTAAGCAGATCTATAGCTCACATGGTACTTTTCCAGGGTGTTGGACTAATGGTGAAAATGCAAAGGAAAAGGCCTAAAACTTAACTATGTCTGCTTAAGACTGGTAATAAAATGTTTCCTGCTGGGCTTTTAAGAGCTCTCTGTAACTTCACCACCAAAGACTCAGCACTGCCCCAAAGCTCTTTGGTAATTGGCTTTTATTGCTTTAATTATCCAAGGCAAGGGGGGACAGATTTACTCCACCTATAATGTTATTATCTTTGCTCACTAGTGGCTAGCAGCAGCTCTTTACCTCTTGCACTTGATGCCTGGCCTCCAGAATTAGCACCTTATTATAGGCTGGCCTTTCTTCCAATTACCACATGTCTCAATTGAGCAGTTATTTTATTGTCTTGTTCATACACTAGTTCAAGGTCTTGGGCTCCCCAACTATAATAAATCCTAAACTTCTCTAAAGCAGTTGCTGTATTTTGGGTTCCTTATCTCTTTAGGCCCATGGGAATCCTAGGAACTTGCAGTTATACGAACCCAGAAGAGTTTCTAGATGTCTTTTCTGAATATGGCACATGCTAGGAATCTGGTCTCTCTCTGTGCATGTCAACTCAACCCTCCTACCAGATCCATAGGCTTCTTTGCTATTGAGGGCTCTCTCCTTAGCTACTTGGAGTTAAGCTCTACTCTGTCCCTGTTCAACCTTTTCCCTTGTCTAAAAGGGTGGGCAGAAACAAACACAGGGACTTCATATCAGTACCACATTCCATATTCCTCTAGAACAGTGGTTCTCAAGCTGTGGGTCCGTGACCCCTTTGGGGGTTTAACAACTCTTTCAAAGGGGTTCCCTGTTGCAGCCTGTTGGGCCTTTTTGAGCGGTTCTCAACCTGTAGGTTGCAACCCCTTTGTAACAATGAAAATACATCCTGCATATCAGATATTTACATTACAATTCATAACAGTAGCAAAATTACAGTTATTAAGTAGCAATGAAAATAATTTTATGGTTGGGGTCACCACAACATGAGGAATTGTATTCAGGAACATTAGGAAGGTTGAGAACCACTGAAAAAGGATTCAACGGATGTGAATTTATGCCTGAAATGACTCTTTGCTTTTGGAATTAAGACTATCTCCTTTAACAAATACTCAGGTGAATGAACTAGAGCCTGGGGGGAGACTGTATAAGGAGATGGTTAGGAGTACAGGCCTGAGAGCTAGAATGCCTGGCTCAAATCCTGGCTCTGCTATTTACTAGTTATATGACCTGTAACCTTGGTAAGATGTTTAACCTTCTCTGTGACTTAGTTTCCCAATCCATAACACAGGGAATAGTACTTGCTTCATTGGACTGCTGTGAGAACAGAGTAAGTTAATCTTTATAAAGCGCTTAGAATAGTGGTTCTCAACATGCCGCGGCCCTTTAATACAGTTCTTGTGGTTCGCAACCACAGGTTGAGAACTGCTGGTTTAGAATGATGCTTGGCATGTAATAAGCATTAAGTGTTAAAGAAAATTAATAGTATAGGCTTTTAGAAGAGACAGACCTACAAAATAGAGGCCCCCCCAGAGAGTTTGATAGTGACAGAAAAACAAGCTAGTTTAATAGAATAATGTCACCCATGACTTCTTGTTCTTTTTTTTTTCAGACAAAGTCTCACTCTTGCTGTGAGCTAGACTGGTGCTGAGGCATCATCAGTCTAGCTCACAGCAACCTCAAACTCTAGGGTTCAAGCAATCCTCCTGCCTTAGGCTCACAAGTAACTGGGACCTCACAAGTAACAGGTGCCTGCCACAACACCCCAACTCATTTTCTCTACTTTTAGTAGAGAAGGGGTCTTGTTCTTGCTCAGGCTGGTCTCAGCTCAAGTGATTCTCCCAGCTTGGTCTCCCAGAGTGTTGGAATTTCAGGCATGAGCCATCATTCTTGAGTTCTTGATTTTTCTGGCTATCATACATTCTTTGAGTTGCTTCAATAAACTGAAAAAGAACTCTCAATTTACGAGTTTTAAAGATCTCTAATGCACTATCACAGCAAAGGTGATAAAAATGCTCTGGCAGCATTTAAGTAGACTAACTAGGGAAAGTGTCATTGTTTTAGTAGACAATTTAAAAAGAAAATTTTACTGTTTATAGCTCTCATATCTACTTAGTCTACTATATCAGACATTATTCATAACATTATTTAGTAAATACTACTAACCCTTCTCCAGCATGGAACCTTTTTTCAATTGTCAGGGAGACAGTTCAAGTATTTCATGTTTTTAAAAACATACTGAAAGATTTTTATAGAAATATGACTCCATGGTTTCCAAACTCAGACTTTTTTCCCTGTGTCTTTTCTGATCTGTCAATCTGCTGCCATATTTTAAATCCTTGGTCCCCTTAGATATACCCTAGCTATTAAAATCCTATCTCCAAGGTGTTTTCTTTCTGAACAATCTCTAGCACAAAATATCATTTCTAAAATCAGCAATGCCTTGTTCTCACACAGAGTTCTTCACATAAAATCTAGCTGTCCAAACACACACAAAATCCATCTCTGCACCACATCTGATGGGGCAAGTCTGCCTTCTAGGAAGGAAACTTCCAGCTTCACTTCTCCGAGTTTCCCTGGAGGACAAAGTCCAACCCTGTAAGATGTGTTCCCTTTAGGTGCACCTGTCGAGGACTTTGCAGAAACATTAAGAAACACTAATGTCCAGACTATTAAGAAGTGATCATCTGGCCCGGCGCCTGTGGCTCAACGGGCTAAGGCACCAGCCATGTACACATGAGCTGGTGGGTTCGAATCCAGCCCAGGCCCACCAAACAATGACAGCTGCAACCAAAAAATGGCCAGGCATTGTGGCGGGCGCCTATAGTCCCAGCTACTTGGGAGGCGGAGGCATGAGACTCACTTGAGTCCAGGAATTGGAGGTTGCTGTGAGCTGTGATGTCACAGCACTCTATCCAGGGTGACAGCTTGAGGCTCTGTCTCAAAAAAAACAAAGAAGTGATCATCTATTTTGGAGGTCAGAAGTTTAGTACTTAGAAACTTGGGCAGGCACTTCCTCTCTGTACTCTTTTCAGACCCTCCTCCTAGGCCCACTATGCCCACTGATGTCACCATCATAGCTCTAACCACCGTGTTCTGTGGTTATGTTGGCTCTGGAGTCTTCAGCTCTGCCTGGGAAGCTTCTCTGGGCATAAAGTGTGTCTTGTGTTAGGATTTCAAAGCTAGCACAAAGCCCGTCCATAGTAGTCTCCCATTAGTTATCTGTGAAATTGTATTTGAAGCTATTGTCTAAGAAACATTAACTATTTTTTTATGTTATTTTCACTTTTGAGAACAAAGAAGTTCCTTAAAAATGGGACATCAGGAGAGTCATCAGACACCCTTCTTGCTTCAACCAATTTTGGGTTAAATTTCCCCCATTTATCCACAAGACTCTTTTAAAACTTGTATCTTGCCCTCTCTGCCCTGGGTTCATGAGCTCCTTCGGTGACCCCCAGCTTCACCCAGCAAGTATCCTCTCTGGATATTCAAGGCCCATACTCGGCCACTGCACAGGTTGGCCTCCCCCTACCCCCACCTCCGGTAGCTGTCGAAAGCTCCCATTCCCATCAAACTGGGACTTCCAGTTCCCGCTAGGAAACCCAGGCACTGCATACCTCGCCAGCGCCAGTTACTAAGACCTCCCTTTGGGACAATACTCTGGCGACCACCGAGGCAAGGGGACTCTGCAAGGTAGTGTGGATCAGCGTTTAGTCTGCAGCGGGTTTGGGGAGTAAGCGGGGGTGGGGGGGAAGTAGCAAGCCAGCGAGAGAGCAAGAGATACTCCTGAGTGGAGGGGTGGGGATGCCTCGTGACTTAAGTGCCCTCCACTCCCAGCTCGGACCTTTCTACCAAGAACGACCTAAAGAGGGCTTCATCGCCTTTCTTCAACAATCCTAGGGACCAGAAAAGTGGGGCGGGGGCGACAGACCCCCACTGCTAATCACGACTTCCGCCTCTCTCTCTCTCTCTCTCACACACACACACACACACACACACACACACACACTCACACACTCTCTCTCTCCCCCTCTCTCTCATGATCTGCTGCTTCAACTCAGATCTGAGCAAAGTACGCCGCACGCCTCTCCCCGCCTCGCTCATTGCTAGCTGCCAGCCGGTGCCACTCGCCTCACCCAGCTTCTTCACTGCCACCCCAGTTCTTCCTCCCAACTGACCGTGAAGCCGGAGGCAGTTCCCCAGTCCCAGGCCCCCGGTGGGGCTCCTGCTGCCGCCGCCGCCGCCTCCTCCCGCAGCCCCCAACCTGGGACCCAGCCCCGGGCTGCGGTGATGGCTCCCTGGCACGAGGCGCCGCGGCTCGCTGGACTCGGCCAGACACCGGGCGGCGCGCAGGAGAAGCCCATGGAGCTCCGGGCAGTGGCAGCGGCCGCGGCTGCGGGAGCGGCCGCCGCGCGAGCTGATGACCGCGGACGTGGGGGGGGGCGGTCGGTGCGGCGGCAGCGCGGGCTGATGACGTATTTGCTGGCGGAGCGGCTCGGAAGCATGGCGTCGGTGGCGCTGAGTGAAGCAGAGAAGGTTTACATCGTGCATGGCGTCCAGGTAACTACAGTAGCGGCGTCGGCGGCAGTCGACCCTCACTTCGCTGGGGAGGAGGCAGCCGCGAGTTCTACCTTGTGATTAAGCGGTTTTGCGGCCGGTGTTTGCAGTCCTACGCCTGCAAAGGACTGTTAGTCTGCTTGCACCTTTCATGGTCAAGAAGATTGCGAACCCGGGCAGGCGGCGTTGGGCGGTCTCAGAGGCCTTTCAGCCGGCGCTCACTTCACAGGGCCGAACCCTGGTCTTCTCTTCTAGGAAATGGGAATTTGGAGGTGGGCTTTTTGCTCGTTTTTCCTCAGCTCGCTGGGAGGCAATGCACCCGAGGTGAAAGCGGTTTGAAAATTAAATCTCCTTACAAATAAAGAGGGAAGACTGTTTAAAAAGCAGCTAAGGACTTCTGTGCGCAGTCTTCAATCCCTGACTTTGACCACTCAGGACGTGAGTTGACTGTTGGCTCTAGTGACGAACTGTCCGGTATCCACTTGTTAACTCAGGTACCGTCTTCCTGTCGGAGTTCTGGCGGCATCCCCGCCCTCCTTCCGTCATGCCTGTCCGCTGCCTGGACCAGCTGCAGTCAGTGGTTCGGTGATGTGATGTAGCCGCCAGATTTAGGCGGCCAGCTCCACAAGGCGTTAAGGCCGTGTTCATTGTTAAATTGTGCCTTGCCTTTGTCTTCTGTGCTTATGATAGAGGAGGAAACGTCAGTATTTAGTCGACAGATTAAATTCGGGTAATAAAGTCAGAACTTACAGCCATATTTTAGTTATAAATCAAGATCAGGAATAATGATATAATGTGTTTATTACCGGGTAACGTGTCTGTTATTTGTATTTGGGTGGTATAAAGATGCTTAAAAGGAATTAGATTAGTCTTTTCCTGTCTTGTTTTTGTGTCTGCTTTGTTTAGGTGATTTTTATCCTCAAAGGGTGCTGCTTGGGAAAGCATTAAGGATAAATTTTGGTCTCTAAATCAGAAAATCGTTGGTTTTCTTTCTTTGTTTTCACAGCTATGAAATACTGATTCTGTCCTATTTTCTCTCATATTCCATCTCTAAAAGTGGCACCAACGGATGAGTGATAGGAAAACCTTTTTGTCTATAATCTCCTAGAGTAGAAACATCTCCCAAACATCCATAATTCCCCTGGCAACTCACTAGCTGTTCAGCAGCAGAGCCTCACCATGGTAATAAGTGCATCTTTATTATTTTATAATGTGTCAGTAAATCACTTAATCACATACCTGTTATTTGCTGGGTGCTGTGGGGGAGAAAAAGAACATAAGCCTAAGTTCTGGCCCTTGAGATGCTTAGGGTCTAGTTTGGGCAAAGTTAGTTTTATTTGCCATCATATACCCAGCCCCTGACATATATGTGGGAAACAGTCAGGATGCTAAAACATAGTTGTGAAGTAAATAAATGAAAGCTAGGATACAGTAAAGATGTCTAAAAGAAAGACAAAGGAATATATAAGATATATGCCAAGGAAGTGGTATAGTTCGTGGGAACGAAAAGATTTCAAGAATAGCAGGGATTCGTAATGCTCCAAAGTCTTCTCTAAGGAAGTGAAATTGCTCCCCTAAATCCATGTCATGTGTCCTTCTTGTGTTTCTTCAGGACTCAGTAGTCACTCAACACAGAACTGAGCTAAACTCAGGATGGGAAGGAATCTGCTATTATATAGCTCCCATGCTAAAACACATATACAGAAACTACAGATGTTTGTGTGTTTATATATAAAATTGTACTGAGTGCTATGAAGGGAAAACCAGGGATGTAGTCAGTATCCCAGGTCCCAGGAAGCTTCTCTAAGGAGATGGCATTTTAACTGAACTCTCAGCATGACTAAGAATTAAGTAGACATGAACCTTCCAGAAGGAAGGGATGGTGAATCCACAGGTCCTCAAGTGGAGGAATTGTGGAGCCACAGGGGTGGACTGGAGGCAGAGGTGGGAGATCAGTTTTTAGGATTGTCCAGATGCCCGGTCCTAGGGGTCTTAATGTCTCAGTTACTCCCTCATAGTGGATCTAGGACTTATCTGTGGGAGACCCCTAAGTCCTAGCCACTTGGTATGTACTTAGTAACAATGAATGAGTAAGGAGGCTTTAAAGGGGCAATGACAGTGTTTTTATTTTTTTTTTTCTCGTTTTTTAAGAGATGAGGTTTTGTTCTCTCATCCAGCTTGAAGTGCATGGGTGCAGTCATAGCTCACTGAAACCTCAAACTCCTGGGCTCAGGGGATCCTCCTGCCTCAGCCTCCAGAGCAGCTGTGGACTATAAGTGTACACCACTGTGTGTTGCAAATTTTTTTTTTTTTTTTTTAAGACAGAGTCTTGCTATGTTGCCCACACTGGTCTCAATCTCCTAGCCTGAAATAATCCTCTTATCTCAGCCTCCCAAGACGCTGGGATTACAGGTGTGAGCCACCATGTCTGGCTATTTTCACTTCCTAGATTAAACTTTCCTCTCACCAGTACCATGGACATGCTTGCCAGTAAACACTCAGCTGTATATACATCACAGAATAATGGAGAATATAGCTGACTTCAAATTAAACTCTTCATAAGGACTATTAATACATATAACTAATATGCTATGTTTATGGAGGAGCAAAATAGAATATACAGTGTCTGAATAAAGGTCAAAATGCAGGTGAATGAACCTACTATGGAATCTATGCTGATTACATTCTAAGTTTTTCTAAGCTTTTGTTTAGTTATTTGGGCATAGCATGCCAATAGTACATCTTAAACATTGCCTACCCAGAGTCCTATTTTTGCCTTTATAGTCCTAGTAATTTTGTGTTTTACTTTTTGTCTTTGGTCCAGTAAGGTTAGTTTCAGCTTCTGAAGCCCCTTTCCCTTCAGCTTTTGTTTCCTTCACTATTTCAGGGAATATTTTGTCTTGGTTTGGTGATAACCAGAAGCAGCTGAAATTAACCTGATGATGTTGTGTTGAGGTCTTAGTTGCTAGTAATGGTAATTAACAAACTGGCTCAAGCAAAAAAAAAAAAAGTATGGATTAGAAGTCTCCAAATATTTCTCCAGAAATTCAAGGGCACTTGGATTTCAGGCTCTCCCTTACTCATCTATGCTGCTTTTTGTGCCTTTGCTTTATTAGTAATTCCCTGCAGTTTGGCTTTCTGTTTCTCAGGCCAGAGGTAGAAAAAATGCTACTTCCCAGCTCTTGGGGTTATATAGTTCCTCTATATAAGACACTAGTCCTTCTACGTCAGTTCCAAATTTACGCTCTCGAAAGAAAAACTTTTTGGTTCAGCTTTGGTAGGGGAAAGGATGGACAGAATAATTGCAAAAATGGCCACTAGGAAATGTGGCATAGTTGGGAGAGGGCAGTTGGAGGGAAAGGAATCTGGATCATTTTAGGTCCTGGCAGAGAACAGAATCCAATGTAGATTGTTCAGGAGACTTTTATGATGTGACCCTATATAGCAGTATGGACAAGTTTCAGAGAATCAACAAGAGATATTGAGAAACCCAAAGACAAGCAACTAAAGGGAGTAGCTGCCACTTCTAGACCAAAGGGGTCAAGGGAGGAAATACAGTAGAACTTTCATGATTGAACACCTCCCTACATTGACCACTTCCTTTTTTTTTTTTTTGAGACAGAGCCTCAAGCCGTCACCCTGGGTAGAGTGCTGTAGCATCACAGTTCACAGCAACCTCCAATTCCTGGGCGTAAGCAATTCTCTTTCCTCCACCTCCCAAGTAACTGGGACTATAGGCACCCGCCATAACACCTGGCTATTTTGCAGCCGTCATTATTGTTTGGCGGGCCTGGGCTGGATTCGAACCTGCCAGCTCAGTGTATGTGGCTGAGCCTTAGCCGTATGAGCCACAGGTGTCAAGCGAATCACCTACTTAAGTTGACCTATTAACTTTCATAGACTGGGTGTGCACACATGTAATATCAGTACAGTAGGCTTAGTTCCTTATGTTGACCAGTTTGTTACAGTCCCTTGGGTGGTCAACTTACAGAGGTTCTACTGTAAGTGTTACTAGGTGCCAGTGATGGTTGGAACTGTGGAGGAAGGGCTGCCCAGTGGAAGTCATAGTCTTGGATAGATTCAGGCACTGTCAGTAATGTGGTCCCAGCTTAGTTGGGGCTTGGGGATACCCTCCGATCTTCTGATATCTTCAATTGGCCAGACTCAGCCTGAATCCAGCAAAGAGAGTTTGGGTCAACCTTGCACACAGATTAGGGCAGGGAAAGGGGAGAGAATGGATCCATGGGGGAGGGGGGGCGGCAGAATAACTGGAAAAGTTGATAAGGAGGCTGAGGTGGGTGGATTGCTTGAGTTTTGGAGTTCAAGACCAACTGGAACAAAAGTGAAAACACATCTCTAAAAAAAATAGCCAGGTATTGTGGTGGATGCCTGTAGTCCCAGCTACTTGGGAGGCTGAGGCAAAAGGATCACTTGAGCCCAACAGTTTGAGGTTGCTATGAGCCATGATGCCACAGCACTTTACCAAGAGCAACAAAGTGAGACTCTGTCTCCAAAAGAAAAAAAAAGAAATGTGGCTATATCAGTATTTTGATATTTAATTTGGTATATTAAGTCCTGTCTCAACCTTTAAAGCAGCAGTCATGACCCACAGGAACTGTATTAAAGGGTCATGGCATTAGAAAGGTTGAGAACTACTGCTTTAAAGGCTGAGATGTCCCATTCTTGTTAGGTACATATTATGTCATAATTTATATCTCACTGAATTTTTTTTTTTTTTCCAAGACAGAGTCTTACTCTGTCACCTAGGCTAGAATGCAGTGGCATCATCCTAGCTGACTATAACCTCAGACTTTTGGGTTGAAGCAATTCTCCTACCTCAGCCTCCCAAGTAGCTGGGACTAAAGGGATGGACCACCATGCCCAGCCAATTTTTTTCTATTTTTAGTAGAAGCAGTGTCTTGCTGTTTCTCAGGTTGGTCTCAAACTCCTGAGCTCGAGGGACCCTCCATCTCAGCCTCCCAGAATGCTGGGGTTCCAGGTTTGAGCTAGCACTGCAGTCTCATTGCATTTTTATAACAGTTCTGAAGGTAAGTATTATCTCTTCTTACAGATGAGGAACTGAGCTCAGGTTAAGTCACTTGTCCAAGGTGATGCTGTGAGCAAGTGGTGGAGCTGGGGCTTAAATCCACATCTGACTGACTGCAAAGCCCATAGTCAGCTCTCATGCCAACTTCCTTCTGCAGTGAAAGTCATGGTCTTCCATTCCCTAAATAAGGACCCAGAGGCACAAGCAGGAGAGAATCCCTGTTTCCTCTACTTCTCTTCCTTTCTCCTTTGCTTTAAAGCTTTTGGCAATACAGAAAGTGGGGGGAAGTCCTGATTGACATGCTCCTCCTCAGTTTTAGGCCTTAAATAGTATGTGACATATGCTGAGGCATTATCTTTTTTGGCAGTATTTTTTTCCACCTTGATTATAAGCTTTTTTTTCCCCAGACAGGGTCTCACTTGGTAGAGTGCTGTGGCATCTTAGCTCACAGCAACCTCAAATTCTTTAGTTCAAGTGATTCTCTTGCCTCAGCCTCCCAGGTAGCTGGGACTACAGGCACCTGCCACAACGCCTGGCTATTTTTTAGAGATGCTGTCTTGCTCTTGCTCAGATTGGTCTAGAACTCGTGAGTTTAGGTAATCCACCCGCCTCAGCCTCCCAAGTGCTGGGATTACCAGTGTGAGCCACTGCGCCTGCCTCTGATTATAAGTTTCTTTAGAACCTTATTTTGCCTTTGTATGTATAGCTTTTGTCTTTCTAGTATCGCAAGTTATTTTTAGTCTTTGTTGATACTATTCAGGAACTTGGGGACACATTTCAGAATTTCTAGAATATAGGATTTATCCTCTTTCCTGGCTTGCTTAGCTAGCTATATGTGTTTTCTTCCATAAGGAGATGTTGGTAACCTCTTCTTAGCCCAGGAATCCTAAAGCCTTAAAGTATGTTTTACTCATCTGCAAAAACAGATTCTCAGACTTTACCTCAGCCTTCTGAATCAGACTCTCTAGGGTTTGGGCCTTGCAATGGACACTTTCATAAAGTGTTGGGAGATTTTGAAACAGCCACTAAATACAGCCACTAGCTGGAGAGAGGCGAGAACCTGACGTAGGAATCTCTGCTCTCCCGCCGAGGTCACATGGTCTCCTGCCTCTGTTTGAATGAGGTTTTGGCGTCAGACTGAACAGGCTTCCTTTTCCAGCTTCGTTGTTTACAATAAGTGATTTTATCTGAATAGCTAAGCTTATTTTGCCTTGTTTTTGTAAAATGAGGACATATTCCCCCAGAGGTGGAATGAGGTTATAAGGAATGGTAAGATATGAGATGCTGAACACCAGGCATGTGGTCAACTCTAAGAAAAAATTGGCTCCCAGGATTTCTATTTTCTCCATCAGAAGTGTGGCTTTGTTCTAAACTATCCACGCTATATCCCCAGTCTGCATAGTGACCCCTTTAAGGGTTTGTCTATGGCTGTTGATAGGTTAGGGATTCTTAAATTATCTCAAGAAAAAGGGGTATTTGTGACCAGAGCTAGAAAGTCCCATGACAGTTCTGGGGTACCACCTTTCATGGGCTCCATCATGATCACTGATGGTCTGTGTAGCTGTATCTTCATGTCTCTGGTAACACCCTTGCTTTTCTCTGCCAGAGTTTATCCTTTGCAGTCAGTTGTCAGGCAGCTTCCCTCCTGCCTTGGTAAAATCTGCCTTGATTGTTGTGTGGCCTTTTCACTGCCCCCCACCACACCCCATTCCACATCATGTCTTTCAGCTCCTCTTTAACCACCGGTTTTCCTCATTTTCTAGACCAGAGATCAGATTCCAAAGAGAGAATCAGTTAGGCCTGCTAGTATTTCATGCCAGAAAGGGCTGGTCACCCTGTGGATCATACACATCTACCCCTAGTCCTGGCTGTTGAGGTGGATGTAGCCTCTACATAGCTGTAGGCACAATAAACTTTCCCCAGTTTAGTCTACTGGATGCGGTGGCCATGAGCTGGACATCAAGCTGCCCTCATGAATTCAGACACAGCCAAGGCAGTTGATTAACCCCAGCACGGTGGCTTTCCTCTCAGAGCCCTGTCAAAGCCATTTCATAGTATATTCTAGCTGTCGAAGGTAGTTGTCGCTGATGGTCTCCATTTTTTTTTCTGTGGCTCTAGCTTTAGTCATAAGTACTAGCTAAGGGTACAGCAGGGAAGACAGAGAACAGGGCCTGAGCCTAATTTTTAGCTCTGTGCCCTTTCTGTTTACAGAATCATGATGCAGAGAGTGTGTGCCCAGCCACAGTGCAGTACAGGTTTTGTGGACTGCATCCTTTCAAAGGAATGCTGGGTTACTCAACAGGCCTGCACAGTGAAACAAGGATCGACATCTCATTTTGTCTGCTATGTCTTGCTTGGGCCTGCGCCTGCACAGCTGGACCAGATGTGGTCCCTTTCTGAAGGTTGGGGAGGTGTTGCTTTCTAGTAAGGTAAGCATTTTAGTTTTATTTTCCCTCAGGAAGCTGTGAGGTATTAGGAAAGCCAAAGCAAGGTAACAAGAAGTTAACATCCCCTCAGAGGACCACCGTGAGTCTGGAATCCTCCCAGGAGTGTTGGATTAGTAGAGCCAACTTGCCCAGGGTAATAGGACTGGGCTGCCGGGGTCTGAGGGAAAGCAGCTGGGCTGAGTTAAATGTCCTCCTACTCTGTCACAAATGGGAGATTAAAACTTGGCATCTTGGTTTCCTCGTGCGTGACCTCTCTCCAGGGATGTTTTTGAGGACACAGTGAGCTAATTCAGGGGAATGAAACTGCTTTGGGGAGGACTCTTGTGTGTTACACTGCAGGGAGCCCCCATTCCTATAGCCTCCCAGGGATTATAGGGTTTCTCCTATAACCTTGTAAGGTCAAGGTTATTCCCACTTCCTACATAAAATAACAGGCTCAGAGCTGTTGAGGAACTTGTTCAAGGTCGCAGAGCTAGTATGTGATAGCAGCAGTTTAAATTTAAGTTGGAAGGTGACTCTTTCTACCATACCAAAGCAGGTACGGTTGTTCTGATGACATGGGTAGCAACTATTTAAATCACCAAGAGCTATCCCAGCATCCAGAAGCCCTTGATCTGGCTCGGCGCCTGTGGCTCAATGGGCTAAGGCGCCAGCCATGTACACCTGAGCTGGCAGGCTCGAATCCAGCATGGGCCCGCCAAACAACAATGACGGCTGCAACCAAAAAATGGCCGGGCGTTGTGGCTAGCACCTGTGGTCCCAGCTACTTGGGAGGCAGAGGCAGGAGACTTGCTTGAGCCCAGGAATTGGAGGTTGCTGTGAGCTGTAATGCCATGACACTCTATCCAGGGTGACAGCTTGAGGCTCTGTCTTAAAACAAAACAAAACAGAAGCCCTTGATCTAAAGGAGGACAGGGCTCTGCCCCATACTGTTATCCATCAACTGTCAACATCTCTTAATATTTTAAAAGGGAACTTATAATTTAGGGAGACCCTTGTTTAAGGGTTTACACATGGATTCATTCCTTTGCTCCTGAGTACTGCAGGTAAATAAAATGTCTTGTAAGGAACTGGGTCAGACAAGTTTGGGCAATTTCCTAAGCCTTTTACAAAGAAAACTGAAGTTTTAAAAGAAAGTTTCCTTGGGTGCAGGTGATTTCTGAGCTTGTTAGTTTGGTTTGGGGGTTTATTTCTCTTCTTTTATATGCTTTTTGTCTATTAAAGAAAAATTATGCCCTGTGCATACTTGGAAAGGCAAATTTATAACTTTTCACCTGAGCCTTCTGCAGGAGGTAGAGTGAATTAAAGGTTGGAAAGGCAAGATCTTGTCATGTGTGGTGACCAGTTGTCAGGTTCCCTGGTTCTTGGTTCCCAGTACCAAAGAATGGTTACTGGTACTGAGTTGATGGAATAAATGAGCAAGACAGATAGGTATAAGCAAGCTGAGTGGCAAGGATTTATTTAAGCACAGAATATAGAAATAATTTTACACTTTCAAAGTTGGTAGAGAACGGAGAGCTCCAAAAAAGGAATAGGAGTCCCTCAGGGTTAAGAGCTGTATTTTTTTTTTTTTTTTTTTTTTTTTTTGAGACATAGCCAAAAGCTGTCACCCTGGATAGAGTGCTGTGGCATTACAGCTCACAGCAACCTCCAATTCCCGGGCTCAAGCAAGTCTCCTGCCTCTGCCTCCCAAGTAAGTAGCTGGGACCACAGGCGCCCGCCACAACGCCCGGCCATTTTTTGGTTGCAGCCGTCATTGTTGTTTGGCGGGCCCGGGCTGGATTCGAACCCACTAGCTCAGGTGTACGTGGCTGGCGCCTTAGTCCGTTGAGCCACGGGCACCGAGCCAAGAGCTGTATTTTTATGCTAATCCCTAATAATGTGTTACACTGGGGTAGAATATGCATCCTTTTTTCTTGGAAAGGCATGGAAATTCCATGGAATGGTGAATCTTCTCCTTTTTTATCCTTGTGAAGCAATTTCTGGAGGTTGCCATATTTGTAAACTGTCATGACGCTAATGGGTGTGATTTTTATTATGCTAATGAGGGTAGGTCAATTGAGGACACTGTCACCTTGCTTGTACTCATGCTCCAAAGACCCTCTTTTGTGTCCTTGATCCTATCTCCACTTTGTGATTTCTCAACCTCTTTCTGATTGGTCAGTCTTTACAGACTCCCTATCATAGACTAAACACTTCTTCAGTCCTTGGAAGCTCCCTTGACCTTTCATGTTTTCTTTCTTGGGAGGCCCTCCTCCCCCATCGGTTTGTTCCTCCTGTTGTAGACAAAGCATCTCATAGTGCCATCTACTCATCTCCCTCTTATCACTACCTGACAATCTGATGAGGTCTCATTTTCTGACAACCTTCCAGCCTAGCCCCATCATAGAACAAATAGGGTCTCACTACAAAAAGTTGTGATTAGATTTGTCCAGAGTGAGTGTTATTTTAAAAGCAGTAGTGGGAGGCTTGGAGCCTGTGGCTCAAGCGGTTAAAGTGCCAGCCACATACATCTGAGCTGGCGGGTTCGAATCCAGCCCGGGCCTGCCAAACAACAATGATGGCTGCAAGCAATAAATAGCAGGGTGTTGTGGCAGGAGCCTGTAATCCCAGCTACTTGGGAGGAGGAGGCAGGAGAATCGCTTGAGCCCAGGAGTTTGAAGTTGCTATGAGCTGTGATGCCATGGCACTCTACCCAGGGTGACAGGTTGAGGCTCTGTCTCAAAAAAAAAAAAAAGCAGTAGTGGGAAGCCCTGTGAAAGGAGGCCTGTGCCCACTCATTTTGTAAAGTGAATAAATCCTTTAGTGAGCTGTGTGGAACAGTGGTTAAAAGTTCTGGTTTGAAGTTCAAATGATACTTACTGCCTGTGTGACCTTGGGCCATACATTTGTCATCTTTTAACCACTTTCTTCATTTGTAAGATGAATATTTCTATTTTTATTTTTTTTTAAGAGACAAAGTCCTACTATGTCGTCCTCGGTAAAGTGCTATATAGTGTCACAGCTCACAGCAACCTCAAACTCTTGGGCTTAGGCGATTCTCTTGCCTCAGCCTCCCAAGTAGCTGGGACTACAGGCGCCCATCATAACACCCGGCTGTTTTTTGATTGCAGTTGTCATTGTTGTTTAGCAGGCCCAGGCTGGACTTGAACCCGCCAGCTTTGGTGTATGTGTCTGGTGCCCTTACTCGCTGAGCTATGGACGCTGAGCCTGAATATTTCTATCTTAAAGGGTTATTGCAAAGATTAAATGCATTAACAGTGTGGTGTTTCTAATACATTATCTGATTATGTAGTAAATGCATAGCAAGTAATAGCTGTTATTGCAAATAATTGCAGCCATTTTAATTTATAGATCTGTAGAGTTAGAGAATCATCTTTAAGATAATCTAATTCAATTCTATCATTTACAAACTGGACTAGTTTCCCCCATCTTTTAGGAAACTAACCCAGAGAGGAAAGCAGCTTGTCCTAGGTCAAGTGGCTAGTTTGTGCCAGTCCCTGGCCTGGAAGCCATGAGTAATGAGTTCCAGTAGTGAGTAATCCACTCCTAGTGAGTGAGACTCTGTCCAAAAAAAAAAAAAAAAAAAAAAAAAGAAAGAAGGAAAAAAAAGAAAATAGCATAGTACAGAGAAGGGGAGAGCGACAGTTCTCTCTTAGAGCTTGCTTTTCTAAGAGTTTAATCTATGAAAACCACAGTCATTACATATATCCAGAAAGTATTAAATAAGTAATTAAAAGTAACCACGGTGGGGGTGGAGACAAAATGGAATACAAATAGTTACAAATGAGCCTGTGTTACAGATTGAATAATACAACCAAAGTGAAGGGCAAGGGGAAGAAAAGAACTAACTTAAGTAACTGGAAAACAAAATTTGCCTGGGTACTGTAAGGCTAAAGACAAAAAGAACTTAACCCAATACTGCTTTGGTAAATTTGTTTCTCATAGGGGTATGGGTTATAAGTTCTGCAGCTGTGTGTACTAAGACTGAACAAATATGCAAGTATATTGTAGGTAATGAGAGCCAGCTTTCTTCCTGGCTAAGAAAGAAGTTACAACTTAAGAAAAAGAGAAAGGGCTAGCGCCTGTGGCTTAAGTGGCTAAGGCACCAGCCACATACACCTGAGCTGGTGGGTTCAAATCCAGCCCGGGCCCGCTAAACAACAATGATGGCTGCAACCAAAAAATAGCCCAGCGTTGTGGCAGGCTCCTGTAATCCCAGCTACTTGGGAGGCGGAGGCAGGAGAATCGCTTGAGCCCAGGAGTTGGAGGTTGCTGTGAGCTGTGATGCCACAGCTCTCTACCCATGGTGACAGCTTGAGGCTCTATCTCAAAAAAAAAAGAAAAAGAAAAAAAAAAAAGAGAGAGAAAGGTTTGAATGAAGCCTATGGTGTTTGATTGGATGTAGGCTATCAGTATGAACTCAGTGGCTTTGTAATAGATTCTAGATAAATACATAATTAAATATAGATGTGTGTGTGGGCTAGGATACATATATATTTTTTCTAGCTATGTCTGCTTGGGAAGGTCTAGAAGCACGGATACCCCAATAGCTATGAACTTAGCAGCCAGATCCTGGTTTTTAAGTATCATTCTTTAATATCAAAGAGTTGACCCCCCAAGGCTGGGGCAGGGAAAATACAAGAGGCTGGAACACCTTGTTTTGTCAGAAAGAAAGGAGTACTCAGAAGTTGGAGGCACGTTCAAAAAGTACAGGTACTCACCCAAAGGAGCTCTTAATGGCCAAATCTGCAACATTTGGGCAACAAAATAAATAATGATAGCACTAGATTTTAACCATAGCATAAAAGAGGTATCTATGAGTTCTATTGATATAAATAAGTCATTGAAGAAATAAGTAAATGGGCACGAAGGACAGGCAGTAGATAGACCACCCTGAAAACCATCTTCTGCAGAAAGGGTTGGCAGACTTCCTGTGAAGTGCTAGATACTGAAGATTTGGGACTTTGCAGGTCATATGATCTCTGCCGCAACCATAATCCTGCTTTTGTAGCACAAGAGCTGTCATAGATAATACCTAAATGAATGAGCATGGTTGTGCTTCAGGAAAATAGTTTGTAAAAACAAGTGGTCTGTGGGCCTTAGTTTGTCGACCCTGTTCTAGAGAATGCCTCTTTTAGAAAATTGAGTGTTTATTTGGCTGTTTGCAGAGTAGATTTTGATAAATGGGGGTTGGAGGGGTAGGAGAGCTGCAGTCAGGATTGTTGTAACCTGTAGCTCTGACAACATGCACTTGGTATGATTTTAGAATTACAAGTTTGGAGAGAGGTGGTTTGTTTTGTTTGCATATTCTATGTTGTGGTATGTAGTATGGACTTTGCAGTCAGACACACTGGACATGGAAACCTAGTCATGTCCTTACTAGCTGTAGAAACTTGTACCAGCTTCTGTGAGTCTCCATTTCCTATGTAAAACAGAAATGTTATTAGGCATGAGGAGGATTTTGGATAATCCCCTGAGAGAAGAGGAGAAGTTGTACTGCATATTTCTTCTCTAGGGGGGAGAAAGAGTGAACCAGTTAGGAGTCTGCTGTTGGTTTGGGCTGACAGCCTTAGGACTGTGGTTGTTGCACTTAGGAAGACCTCCGCGTGGATGGCCGTGGATGTGAGGACTACCGATGTGTGGAGGTGGAAACCGACGTCGTGTCCAACACCAGTGGGTCTGCAAGAGTTAAGCTGGTGAGTACTGCAGCCACAGTTCATGCCCAGGGAGAAATGGTTAGCCCTTAGAGAACTAGCTGCAGACCTGTCCTGGCTTTTAGAGCGTAGATTGTGCCTGAAGAAATCCGAGACCCAAGCCAACCCTAGGGAGAGGGTCTATTTAGATCTGCAGAAATCTTCTCCTCCTCAAAAGGCCACTTTCTAAGTGCTAGCACTGGAGAGTCCCCTGGGTGTGTATGTCCAGGAGAGGAGGGCGTTGATGGTGCTCCTGGTTGCCCATCCTGAGTGAGGACCCTTCTTTCATGTGTCTGCAGGGTCACACAGACATCTTGGTGGGAGTGAAAGCAGAAATGGGGACGCCGAAGCTGGAGAAACCAAACGAAGGCTACTTGGAGTTCTTTGTTGACTGGTCAGTACTATGCAGAAGTTTTTTTAAAAAATGATTTGAAAGATGAAGATTCAGAAAATGAACCTTTTTCCTGTGGAGCCCAGTTTTATTTTGTACTTATTTAATCGTTGTTCAGCTACCGACAGGCATTTACTAACCTCCTCCTGCGTGTCATGTGCCAGGAAGTCTTGGCTTAAGTCCTGCCTTTGTCTTGACCACCTGGCCTTATTTTCCCTGTCTGAAAGAGGAAGGCTTCTTCCAGGAAGCACATAGTGGTTATGAGGAGCAAGTGAAATGATATTTTGGTGCTTTGAAAAATGTCAAACACAGATAATAAGGATGATTTGGTCTAAAATGCCCTCTTCCTGCTTTAGCTCTGCACAAGTGTTCCGTGATTTGCGTGGCAGACGAGATCAAGGATCAGCTGAGCAGCCTGACAGGCTGAGGAAGTGGCAGCTAGGCAGACGGCATGATTGCAGGGACAAGTAAGGGCTCCGCAGCGTCTGCAGCCAGCCCTGGGCCAGAATCTCACCTCTCCGTCTCTGGCCAGCTGTGTAACCTGAAGCCAGTTACTCAGGCTCTCTGTACTTTCTTCATCTAAAATATGAGTATAGCCAGGCAACGTGGCTCACGCCTGTAATTCCAGCTCTGTGGGAGGCTGAGATGGGAGAATTGCTTGAGCTCAGGAGTTCAGGACTTGTCTGAGAAGAGTTAAGACCCCCGACTTATTTAAAAAAATGAAAAACTCATCCAGGCACTGCCTCAAGTGCCTGTAATCCCTGTGGCTTCTGGAGGCTGAGGCAGCGGGATGCCCAGAGCCCAAGTCTGAGGTCGCAGTGAGCTATGACGCCACTGCACTCTGCTCAGGGTATAGGCTGGGACTCTGTTTCAACAACAACAGCAAAAAACAAGGAAATAAAATATGAGGGTAGTGATGATGAGGACATGAAGATGGGGTAAGACTTCTTTTCTTCGTGTGTGTGTATTCTGCTTCACAAGATCCTGTGGGCTTTCAGTAAATACTGTTTCTCCCCCCACTTTGTTATTTCCACTTTCTAGGGTTTGATTGGGGCTTTTTATTGGGTTGGTATCCTGGTCCCATCTTCTGTTACCTTGCTTCTAGAAGGTAGGTGGTGACAACAGGTCTTCTTTAAGGATAGGTAAGGATCTCTGTTGGCTGATGGTAAGTGTAGGTAAATAATGCTGATCCTGTGTCAGGATTCCCAAGACTTCTACATTCAGAGGGCTCCCAGGACTTAGCATATAGTGGTACTTATGGTTAAGGTTTTTACAGCAATGAAAATGCAGTAACTTATTTGTGATGTTTCTTCCCAGGAAAGCCCATTATAGACTTAGCACTCAAGATTTTTATTGGGGTCTGGTCACATAGGCACCCTCTGTTTAACACATAGAATTCCCTATTTTTTTTTGAGACTAAGTCTCACTCTGTTGCCCTAGGTAAGTGCCATGGCATCATAGCTCACAGCAACCTCACACTCTTGGGCTCAAGTGATTCTTCTGCCTCAGCCTCCCAAGTAGCTGGGACTACAGATGTCTGCTACAACGCCTGGCTAGTCTTTCTATTTTTAGTAGAAATGAGGTCTCGCTGTTGCTCAGGCTGGTTTTGAACTCTTGAGCTCGGGTAATCCACCTGCCTTGACCTCCCAGAGTGCTAAGACTACAGGTATAAGCCACTGTCCCTAGCCAAAATTTCAGACTTTTAAAAGGAAAGCAAGTGTTCAGCACAAGCCGTCTTATTTGCATAATCTATGTGAGTGGACCATCCTCATCAGTTTACTGTTGACTGGGAATGCTCTGAGAGGCAGGTTCCCAGATACCAGCCTGGGCCAACCTTGCACACAGCCCCTTTTAAAGATAGCAGCTGCAGGCTGCTCTGGCAGACCTTTTCTGCACAGATGCTGACCTACATTGTAGAGTGAGTTACAGTCTTCCAGTCTTCACTTCCAAACACAGAAGTAGATTCTCACAGTAATCTTGTGAGAGAGCTAACCAATGAATGGAGCTCAGAAAAGTTAAGTGACTTTTCCGAAATTCCATAGCTAAAACTGCCAGCTTAGATCTGTCTGACTCTGAACCTTTGCTCTTTCTACCTTTAAAAAATGTGATGATATGTTGCCCAGGCTGGTCTGGAACTCCTGACCTCAAGTGATCCTCCCATGTCAGCCTCTCAAGTAGCTGGGATAACAGGCACGGACCACCACGCCTGGCTTTTCTACTTCATGCAGCCTACGGAAGCCAACTTTAGAAGAATGTTGTACTTGAAGGACCCAGGACTATCCATGTTCATTTTTCTGGGCAGTTTTCTTTCCAGCCCATTCCTGTCCCTTGCCCTGGCCCCCCAAACAGTCTCTTCCCCTGGTTCTACTCAGCAGCTCTCACTAGTCTGAGCTGTCCAGTAGAATTGGCCCATTCTTTAAATTACTGTGGATGATGGTGACCTTGTTCAAACTCTCAACTTATCCCCTTTCCTTTGTTACCCTTGATCTGCCTAATTCAGGGCAGTAATAGTCACTGAGGAGCAGACACCATGTGTGAGGAGCTGTCATTTGCTTTCCTTTTCTTCCCCTTCATTTTCTTCTACCTCTTTCATTTTAGGCAGAGCAAAGAGAGGGTATTACCCTCAGATGGTTGGTATAAGAGATACAGTTCACTGTGCTTCTGTGTCTGAACATAACTCCATATTAGCCTGCTGCTCTTGTGTCTTTTTTGTCCCAACTGTACAGGGACGGTGACTCCAGTTGAGAGAAGAGTTTGAGCTGCCTTTTCTCAAGATCTGCCTTTGGGCTTGGCGCCTGTGACTCAACGGGCTAAGGCGCCAGCCACGTACACCTGAGCTGGCGGGTTCAAATCCAGTCCCCGGGCCCGCCAAACAACAATGACGGCTACAACCAAAAAATGGCCAGGCGTTGTGGCGGGCACCTGTAGTCCCAGCTACTTGGGAGGCGGAAGCAAGAGACTCGCTTGAGCCCAGGAATTGGAGGTTGCTGTGAGCTGTGATGTCATGGCACTCTATACAAGGTGACAGCTTGAGGCTCTGTCTCACAAAAAAAAAAAAAAGATCTGCCTTTGGAAGTAGCCTGTCTTCCAGCTGAGAGTGGCAACTGCTTTCTGGTCTCTTTTCCTCCTTTGTTAGTCTTAGAAGGGTCCCAGCAGGCCTAGGAGCTCCCGTTCCAGGTAGTTCTCCTGAATCTATTTCTCAAGATGCATGGTCTCAAGGTGGTAGTACACTTTAGTTTATGTGGCTCAGCTGATGTGATCAGCTCAGCAGGTGGAATCACTATGAGAGATTCATAAAACCCCATTTTTTTTTTACAGAGATGGGAGAGGTTACCAAGCACTGATGGCTGCCATCTGTATGAGCACCTCACTTGTGTTTTCTAGGGGCAGCTCTTAATTGCATAAACAAGCAAATCCTTTTATTTTGATCCAGCAAATAGGAATGGCTTCTGGGAACCTATGGATGTGTCAGAAATGAGGTTGCCACACCCCAATTCCAGTGGCAGGCATGGAGCCTCTGCTGGAGAGTTAAAGGCACTGGCCTGTCCCCAGGGAGAAACATAGCTGCTACCCAGTGGAAGGAAAGTAATTGAAAGGTGGGGGAGTCCCTTCTGGCACTCTGAGCCTTGCTTGATTTAACTGTTTATGAACAACTTCCAGGTTTTAGTTATTTAAATTCCTAGTGGTAGAGTGGTCTCAGAAAACTAATTGCTTTTCTGCTAACTTACTTCACTTTAGTTTTCTCTGCTTAGAATTATAGTACATGGAACTGAGGTAGACATTATTTCTCCTTCCCATAATTTACCCTGTATTTTGGAAAGATGAAAAAATCTTGGTAGTCTCACAGCCCTTTGGAAATGGTGCCCAGCTGCATTAACCCTGAGTCCCGCTCCAGAGCTGCCTGGAAGCACTTTCACTAAACTGGGAGCAAAATCAAACCTTCTAACTCCTTTGTCATGTCTTTGGTGTGCTAGTTGTAACCTGAAGAAAAGGTCATTTTAAATGAAAACTCAGAAAAATTGGAGAAAGATGGTGTCCATGTGAATCCCAGAGGAAGATAAGAATTTAGGGAGCTGTTGTGTTTCTCTGGGCTACCACTAGGTGGAGTACCATTGGGTTGCTCCTCAGTTCTGACACCATCCAGTTGGTGGGTTAAGAGTGTGGCTTATGGGAAGTGCCTGTGGCTCAACAGGCTAAGGCGCCAGCCACGTACACCTGAGCTGGCAGGTTCGAATCCAGCCCGGGCCTGCCAAACAGCAATGATGGCTGCAACCAAAAAATGGCGGGCATTGTGGCGGGCGCCTGTAGTCCCAGCTACTTGGGAGGCAGAGGCAGGAGACTTGCTTGAGCCCAGGAATTGGAGATTGCTGTGAGCTGTGATGCCACAGCACTCT
>CAUYON010175223.1:0-16271 GCA_963573935.1 Arctocebus calabarensis
TTCTTTTTTTTTTGAGACAAAGCCTCAAGCTGTCACCCTGGATAGAGTGCTGTAGCATCACAGCTCACAGCAACCTCCAATTCCTGGGCTCAAGCGAGTCTCCTGCCTCAGCCTCCCAAGTAGCTGGGACTACAGGCGCCCGCCACAATGCCCGGCCATTTTTTGGTTGCAGCTGTCATTGTTATTCGGTGGGCCTGGGCTGGATTCGAACCTGCCAGCTAGGGTGTACGTGGCTGGTGCCTTGGCCTGTTGAGCCACAGGCACCGAGCCCCTTGCAACATTCTTATTCAAGAGGAAGGGAGTACACTATGTGTGCTGGTTGCTTTTATGTATATAACTTAATTCCACCCTCAAAACCCTAGGAAGTCTTTTTAGAGCAGCCTTTCTGCTTCATTTACGTTAGTCATAGGAAACAAGCACACAGAAGTGGGGCCTTCAGAGGTTTGTGACAAGGATCAGAGGAGGGAAGGCACTGTATAGACAGAAGGACCGTACCATGCTGGTTATGATTTGGTCATTATGAACATACACCCTCTGCTTGCATACCCCCAGAGACAGGGAGCTTGCTCCTGTATGTGGCAGCTTACTCTAGGGAAGCTCAGATGTCCCAAGGAGCAGCCCACGACCGGCAGAGGGAGGTGAGACAGGTCAGCAGAGCATGCTACCCCTAGTCTGTTCTCCACTGGCTCGGAAAGCAGACACGCTCTGAGCTGAGATCCAAAGGGGCAGGTCTCATCAGCATAGGAAGGCACTTCTCACAGAGGTGCCCCATGGCACATGGGGCTCCCTGGGAGGAGGAGGGAGTCCCTTCCTGAGAAGTGCACCCATACCGTTTCATTGTTGCTACTTCTACCATGTTGGGTGCTGTGGACACACAAGAATGTCAGACCCAGTTTCCACCCTGAGGATTCCCAGTCTAGGGGCCAAAGGACACCCAGTTGGAAGATGGAGAGTGAGCATTCCCAGGTACCCACCCATCTCAGTTGAGAGTCTAGGCTCCTCCAGCTTAGACACACACTGGGTCCTGATAGGGAGGCACTCTGCCTGTAGACGTGGACTTGAGCATGCCCCCACCCTTGTGTCTTTCTCACACTCAACATCCACTCTTATCAACACAGGCTTAGTCCTGACACCACAAAGCCTGGCAGCTCTGCGCCCAAGTCCAGCCCCAAGTACCTGCTGCTTACCTGGCCACACCCTCTCCGCAGCTGCTGCTCTTGCAGGGACCTCTCCTGTCTGTGCCTGCTGCCCACACCCCTGGCAACCCAGGCTCCAATGTCCCTGCTGCTCTGCCCAGACTCCTGCTCAGGCTCAGCTGTGGGAGGACAAAGGGGCTGGACGCCGGGGGGAGGGGAACGTTGAAGTGAGGGGGAGGGGGAGGGGGACATTGGGCTTTTGTTCCCTCTTGGACTAGCCCTGGGAGGGAGGGAAGGCAGGAGGGGGCGAGAGTAAGCATGGGATTGAGTGTGTATGCAACTAAGGGATCTGGTGTGGCTGGAATTGGGGGTGAGCACTTAGTGCTGGCTGTCTCCCTGATGACGATGGATTTGAAGGTGTACGTGGGGGTGGGATGTAATTATGTGGTTGTGAGCATGTAGGTGTTCTGGGTACCTATGTGTCAGTGTGGGAGTGCATGGAACAAAGTGTGTAGTGTTGGAGTGGGTGTGTGTGACCGTATAGCTGTAAATGTGTGACTGCCACAGTAGTAGATCTTGGTTTCTTTCCCTCAGCCTTATGTGATTCTGTGCCATGCCTGCATTCCTGCTAGACTGCAGATATGTCACTGTGGGAGTTTCATAACCTTGCCTCTATGCAGTGGTTCATTCTGTGTGTGTTGGGATCTGTGTCTCTGGAACTCATCACAGGGTATATATGTGTGTGTGTGTGAGAGAGATGGTGTGAGTCAAGGTGGTGTGTATCCCTTGGAGGGGCACAGTGGTTCTGGGTTTCACTCACTCCCTTGTCCAGGGGGAAGTGGGAGCTGACTCTGCCTCAGGAAGGGAAGCACTGGCCAGAGATTCAATATTGGGGCATGGAGAGCGAACTCCTCAGCTCCCAGAGGGACGGACCTCAAGGCTAATGGGGGGTGGGGGCAGTGTAGATTCTAACATTTGGAGGGGGCTCTCCCTTTCCTCCAAGAAGGTGCTAGGCTCTCTCAGTCCCTAAGAATTCTATCCTGAAGACCTCTGTTTGGAGAAGAGACACATCCCTTGGCTCTAGGACGAAAGGAGTTAATTGAATGCAGGCCAGAGCTGGGATTCAGCCTCTTCCTTCTCCCTTAGGACACACCTGAGGCCATGCTGACTACTGACCCTCTGGACAAAGGTCAGAGTTACGGGCCTGCCCTGACTCTACCACTGCCCCCTTCCCACAGAAGGTAGAGGGCAGATCCCTGAGGACTAAAAGTCAGGAATGGACACCTGTGGTCCCAAGGCTGTATTATGCTAGGCATGGGGGTGAGCCAAACTCCTGCCACAGGGAAGAGGCATTTCTGGGCTAAGGGCTGATCCCTCCATAGTGCCAGGGCTCAGGCGCCACCATGTGGCCATGAAGGGACCTCCCACTCCTATTCCCCAGCCCTACATCAGACCTGGGAGTACTAAGGGTCTGTTGTGCCCTTCCTAGCTGGTGTGGAGGGCACACGTTGCACTGGAGCCAGTGTCTGGGTGGGATTCAGGCTTTGCTGGTTCTAAACTGTGGCCTTTACAGTCACTTTACCTCTCCGAGATAGTCTTCCCATCCACAGTATGACACTGATTCCCAGCCCCACAGCTGTTAAAAGAACCCCTGACATAATGGTGATGCAGGGTAGAGCCTCACCCATCCTGCCACTTTCCCATTAATTTCTGAGAATAATTCCTCCTTAAATCATGAGGCCAAAACTGAATCCCAAACCCAGCATGCTCTGTCCCTACCATCCTGTTGATAATTCAGACAGACGACACACATCAAGATGGCAGCTTTAATCATCGTGGCCAAGCCCTTGGGTTCCCTCCACTGTAGGCGTACACACCCACCCTTGACCATGCCCACATGGCTCCTTCCCTGTGGCCACAGATGTGGGAACCTGAGGTTGCAGCAGTCTGTGGATCTCCGAAATGCCCCAGAGGCCTATTGGACACTTGGGCATGAGATCGAGTAGCCCAACTCGATAGCCTGAACTTGCACTTCCGGCCATGTCTAGCTGCTCCTAGAGGACATGGCCGGGGCCCTCTCCTACGACAGGAGGCCAGTGGTGGTGAGAGGCGGATCAGGCAGAGGATGTGTCTCCACCACCTCAGCTGGCTTTCCTCCTGGGCCAAACCTCCTTGTGCTTTGAGACAATGGGAAGAGTAGAGCTGCTTCAGGTAGAGGCCCGGGCCAAGCTCTTGGGGCAGGATAACAATAGAGAGGTCAGTCATGGATAGACAGGAAGATAGACACATATGGGTACAGGCTAGCATCCACCTCCTCCATGGCTACTGGGGGCATGGCATGGCCCAGTAACCCATCAAAGCTTCCAGGTCTGGATGCTAGGGAGGGCCGCTGGAGGGGGACCAGACCCCAGACCTCACACTTCCCAGAAGGAGCCCCAGGCCTGCTGGGGTGTCTGAGAGGCAAGAGTCCTGGCCCAGCTAGGCCTCAGGGGAGAGGGGACTCCTATCCAAGAGAGGCTGTGGCTGACAAGGTGCTTGCGCTCACAAGGCTGCCGTGCAGCCAGCTCCCATAGTGCTCCGAGTCCAGACACGCTTCTGCCAGCTCTCCTGGGTTCCCGGTTTCTATGTTAGGTACAGGTTGGGACAGGCAGTTCTTAAGCTAATGCCCACTCCGGTCTGTAAGAGTCTTGGTGCGGCTGCCACCCCCTCGAGGACCCACAGGGGTGGTATTGCTGTTGCCGTAAGTGTCGTAACTGTTGTCTGAACATACGGAGAGCTCATCAGAGACCTCCACGCCATCGCTGATCTCTGTTGGGCCAGAGGGAGACAAAATGTGAATTGAAGGAGGGGAGGGCATGAGAATGTCTGGCAGATGGGGCAGGAAGAGTGGCCTGTGACAACAAAACTGGGTCCTTGGAAGCTGATGAGACCACTGGGATCAGGTTGGCACTGAGCCTGGCACTCAGGCCCCTTGGTCTCTGCTGAGCCCCCTGGGCCTTTTATAGTTTGCTGTTCCTGGAACTCTACCTTTCAGCCACAGAGAACTCTCTGGAGAGGGTGAGTGGGGCATCCACATGTTTACTCTCCTTAGGGCCTTTGCATATATTAGCTCCTCTCTTGGTAGTGACCTCCTTTTCCTAAAATCTAGCTCAAGTCTTCTCATTCTGTTAATTCAGATCCCTGGAAGCCTCCTCTAAGTGCCCCCGACTGGGTTGGGGTCTGGGCACTATGTCCTCAGTGCCTGGCAGAGTGCCCGGCTCATCCCCATGGGGTGAGGCTTCACTCTTGGTGCCCAATGCTCTCTTGCCACCTCTGAGCACACTCTGCCCCACCTGGAATGCTCTTCCTTCCCTCGCTCACTCAGCTCGCACCTCAAACCCGAGACCTCCTGCCTATCCTCCACATCTCAACATGTCAGTCACTCAAAACCTTACTCACTCTCCCAGGCAGTTCGGCCCCTATCTGTGAGAAGTCTATTTTCCATGTCTTTGTTTACATAGCTCCTCCTCCCCCAGACTGCGAGTGCCCACAGGGACTGGCAATGAGCAGGAGCAAGATCAATATTTGTGGTATCTGTGTGTGAACCAGGCAAAGGGTCATGGGCCTTCAAAACAGACTCCTTCCCCGCCCCAGCCCCCACCTCCCCTTTGCCCACCAAGCACGGCACTGACAGAGCCACAGGGTTTGCGTGTGGAGCTGTGTGCGCCTTCGTGTGTGGTAGGTATAACCCAGATAAGTTGGTGCAGGTCTGTACCCGTGGCCATCTCTGTATGTGTTGCACGTGAACATGCGTGGATGCGCATCCGTGTGTACACATCGGATATGAAGAGCTGAGCCCTGTGCCTGCCTCAGCTGGTCTGTGGGCTGCGCACCTGAGAAGATGAGCTTCTCCTTCATGATGCTGACATCTCGGCTGGCCCGGCGCACTGCGGCGCTCAGCATGATCTGCTCAGGGTTGTAGCTCCGTATGCCACCCAGACGCCACCTGCAGAGATGGCCCCGTAGACATCAAGTCCTTCCCCACACCTTCCCTGGAACAGGGATCCTGCCCACTTCCACAGGCTCTCTGGATGTGGCCTGAGAAACCAGCAGGGCTCTTGTCACTCTGTATAAATGGGGAAACTGAGACCCAGAGCAGGTTGGAGCTGCGCCTTGAACCAGAGTCTAGTGAACCTTAACCAGGGCCGTCTTGCCTTCCTCTGACCTCCACAACCCTAAATCAGCAGCCCTGCCCCAGGATCAGAGTTCTGTCTCTGGCTCTCTTTGGATGGGACAAATTTGGGGGCCGGAGGAGCTTAGCAGGAATGAGTCTGATGACCTCCCAGGAGTGTACACCAACCTCAGAGAGCACCTGGTGATGTCTCCTATAGTTCCACAATGATGACCGGGCTGAGTGAAGCCAAAGGGGAGACCCCAGGAAGGAAAGGAAGGAAAGCAGGGAAGTAGGGGCAGGTGTACTGGGGCTTTGCCCAGAGCTGGTCTTCACGGGTTTCTGAGGGAGGGGCTTAGAATGACATGAGGCAGGGCTGTCCACTGCTCTGTCTCAGCAGCCCTAGTGGGGAGGAACAGTTCAGAGCCCTCATTCCTCTGATGGCTCAGACAAATACAAGGCTGGGGTGTGTACAGGGTACACAGGGACCAGACACTGAATGGGGAGGACTCAGCTACCCTCAGCCCAGCCCAGGGTACTGTGTCTGCTGCTGTGTCTCTGAACTTAGACTTTTCCTGGGGTCTAGGTGGAAGGGTCTACTAGACCCCCAGCTCTATCCCTAGCAAGAGGAGAGGGTGGTCAGCTTGGAAATAAGAATGCAACCCCCCAGGGAGTGAATCCTGCTTGGATGGGTGGAGGGAGCTAAGACTCCATAAGAAACCAATGGCAAGTTTCTAGATGGGGTCACCGCAGCAGAAATGGACAGACAGGTGGACAGGCAGACAGATGGATGAACGGAGCAGACAGAGAAGGGGAAACAGTGCTCTGGCAGGGCACCTGCCCTGTGACTCCTCGAGGGCAGTGATTGCATCTTATTCATCACTATGCCCCCAGCGCCAACATCAATCCTGCCATTCACAGGTGCCCGGCAGGTACTTTCTGAGTGAATGAATGGAATAAGCCCACAGGGGAATGATATCCTCTCCCTCTTTGTCCCCCAAGGTCCATCCTCCACTAGGCCTCTCCTGCTCTTCAGGAGACAATGGCACCACCTTGGCTGTGTCTGAGCAGGGCTGAGATATCTGTGCCTGCTCCTGGGATCATCATCACAGGGCAGCCTGCCCAGCACACTGGCAGCTCCATGTGAGAAAGGCTGACTCCGTGCTGCAGGTCCAGCACTGGCTAGCACGTGTAGATGTCTGTTGACTCAGTGGAGGAAGAAGTGACTGGGTAAATATCTCTTTCCTGGGCTCATTCCCACAACCACAGCACTGTTTATCCTCCTAGAGGTTGGGTGGTAACCCTGCCTGACCCTGAAGGGCCTAAGGCACTTGACCAAGGGGGACCTGGATCCCTGAGCTCTAGGTCTTATCTTGGAAATTAACACTAAAATCTAGAGGGAAGGTATCAAGCCCAGGTTTCTGGCAACCGGAACATCCAGAACAGGAAGATTAGCCATTGCAGGTGGGAGGCAGAGGCAGGATGTGACGAAGAGATAGAAAAAGATGAGAGAGACACAGAGGCAGATAAACAGAGCATGAACAATGGGAGAGGAAAACCCAGAGAGGGAGAAGATGGGAGGAGAGACGGGAACTTGGTAGAGTGTGCAGTGGGCATGTGCTGAAGGCCCCTGTGAGTGCCAGACGCAGAGGGGTGGGGAGCCCAGGCAGGGTCCCTTCCCCAGAGGGAGACACTTTGGTGCTGAGGCCAGGTCAGGAAGCTGACAAGGAAACGCTGGTCCCATCTGCAGAAACTGCAGTAGGAACAGAGCCCAGAGGGACACACAGGCCAAACGGGAAGAGCGAGAGGAGAACCGCAGGGGCTGGGGAGGCTTCAGGCAAGGGAAGATGTCTGCAAGTTTGACATCTTGGTGCACAGCAGGTTTTCAGACAGAACTAAAGAAGGGGGTGGCAAGAGGGAGAGAGAGGAACAGGAGGAGGAAGACCACACCAGAATTACCTGATCAAGTGATAGCTGTGAGATGCCAGAGTGCAGCAGAGAGAGGGGGTGGGGAGAGGAGAGGCATGCGCCGGATCAGAGCAGGATGGGACAGAGAGAGAACGTCAGTCAAGAATAAAACTCCAGCCCCTTGGTTGTGGCTGAGTGGGGCCCCGGGCTGGCCCTGAACCCTCCCCAGGACCAACCACACCTCCCACTGTACCCCTATCCCAGCTGTCTTGCTGGAGGCTCAGAGAGTTTCAGCGTGGCGAGTGCTGGTGGGACCCAACCTGGCTGCCCAGGTGTGCAGCTGGGCCTGGAGATGGGTGGAAATTCACCTTAGTCCACACAGCAAATCACAGCAGTTTGGCTCCAGGCTTCCAACTTGGCCTTTATTCCGGAAGCCACCCAGCCTCCGGTTGAGGGGAGTGTGGGGCTACTGAGAGCCCTTCCTACTCCCCTGGTCAGGCCTGGCAGAGGGCCCTGGGCTCAGGGGTAGGGTCACCTGATTGGGGTAGGGAAGCCCATGGAAGGGGTCAGAGCCTACTCACTTCTGGAACACGAAGATGCCAACGATGAGAGTGAAGGAGATCAGATCGGTGGTGACCCACATGAGACAGTACTCGTCCGGGGCCTGTGGACAGATGGCCGAAGCCAGCTTCCAGTCATGGCCAGTCCAGACTGAGTGAGTATTTATGGGTTGGAGGACCCCATATGACCGTCGGGGAAAGGCAAGGGAAGACCTTGAAGGGTCCTGGCAGCTTAAGATTATATTTTACAGGGCGGCGCCTGTGGCTCAGCGAGTAGGGCACCGGCCCCATATACTAAAAGTGGTGGGTTCAAACCCGGCCTCGGCCAAGCTGCAAAAAACAAACAAACAAAATAGCCAGGGCTCGGCGCCTGTGGCTCAATGGGCTAAGGCACCAGCCACATACACCTGAACTGGTTGGGTTCGAATCCAGCCCGGGCCCACCAAACAACAATGATGGCTGCAACCAAAAAATGGCCGGGCGTTGTGGCGGGTGCCTGTAGTCCCAGCTACTTGGGAGGCGGAGGTAGGAGACTTGCTTGAGCTCAGGAATTGGAGGTTGCTGTGAGCTGTGATGCCACAGGACTCTATCCAGGGTGGCAGCTTGAGGCTTTGTCTCAAAAAAAAAAGACTCGGCGCCTATGGCTCAACGGGCTAAGGCGCCAGCCACGTACACCTGAGCTGGCGGGTTCGAATCCAGCCTGGGCCCGCCAAACAACAATGACAGCTGCAACCAAAAAATGGCTGGGCGTTGTGGTGGGTACCTTTAGTCCCAGCTACTTGGGAGGCAGAGGCAGGAGATTCGCTTGAGCCCAGGAATTGGATGCTGCTGTGAGCTGAAATGCCACGGCACCCTATCCAGGGTGACAGCTTGAGGCTCTGTCTCAAAAAAAAACAAAGCTGGGCATTGTGGCAGGCGCCTATAGTTCCAGCTACTCGGGAGGCAAGAGAATCGCCTAAGCCCAGGAGTTGGAGGTTGCTGTGAGCTGTGTGATGCCATGGCACTCTACTGAGGGCGATAAAGTGAGACCCTGTCTCTACAAAAAAAAAAAAAGATTATATTTTGCAGAAGTGGGCTCTGGATAGAGTGTGAGAGAGAGAGAGAGTGGGTGTTGTCCGGGTAGGACAGATCTGTATGGTGGTCTGGGTATAGGTGATGTGTGCGGGGGGGTCTCTGTGCTCAAGGGGGGCTCTGAGCTGGGGGCTCATAGCAAGAGCCAGGCAATAAAAGGCAGATACATGAACTCAAGGGTGGCACAGGACTAGCAGGTGGGCATGGGACCTGTGACCAGGCGTGTGGCATCTGTGGGATGAGTACACATGTCACCTTGCAAAGACCAGGGACATGGAGTGAGGGGCCAGGCCAGCAGGCCCCTGAGCAGCCTTCCGTACAGTCTCCTTTGGAGTTTTAGGCAAAGGTGGGGATGGGGAAGGGGTGGAGGTCTGCTGGTCAACTCCTGAGAATTGCAGTGTGCTCATCAGTGCTGCCACAGTCAGTGAGTTCTTTCATGCCATTCTGAGTGGAGCCTTCAGAGGTATTAAGGATGAGGGGCAGGTGACAGCTGAAGCGAAGGACTTTAGAATTCTGAAGGGGTCATGATGAAGTCTAGCATCCACTGCCCTGGCCAATGCCCTCCTCCCCTCCACACCCCTTTTGACTCCCCCCCTTTCCTCAGATTGCCTTTCTCCACCATCTGTGGCTCAGATACAATCATGGGCACAGGCACCCTCTTAGCCACAGGAGACCTTCCATCTGCCTTCCACGTCCTTGGGGAGGTGGTAGCAGAGCCACAACCCCACTGATCAGACAGAGGTCAGGGCCCAGGACCCCAGGGCAGAATGGACTAGCAGGTGGCCTGAGTGCGGGTGCTCAGTGAGCCAACTAGACATGTCTTTACTCTGTTCTCTGAGCTGATTTTAACGCTCCCCATTCTTGTCCTCTTTTTTCCAATGACTTCCCTTCTTTAAAACAAAATATAATAAACAGCAACCCCCCAAATCCAAATTCTCCAAGGCCCTTTAGTGGGGTTTTTCCCCCTGTGGGTGAGGCCCAGTGTCCGCCAGCACCCTGGCGCAGATCCCAGAGGTCAGGCAATCCTCCCCCTATCCCACCATGCACTCTCCACCCAAGACCCCACCAGGGACAGCCACCAACACAGAGCTTTCTGAGTAGGCCAGGCAGCTCTCAGCTCTGCCCGCACACCCTCCCAACTCACCATGATCCAGAGCGGGGAAGGCACCTGGGACAGGGTGTGAGAGTTGTCAGATGTGACGGATGGGACCCCCGCACACCACAGCAGGGAGAAGAGCCATGGTGCATTGACTGTGTAGAGGTTCACACTCAGGTTCCAGGATGCATAATCCCTGGGGTGGGGGGAGGCAGAGGACAGAGGCAGATCAGCTGTGGACTCACTGTGCCACTCCAGGCACAGTGTGGGAAGCTGGTAAATTATGTTCCCTTCATGACCTCATGTCACCCTCACAGCTGACCATGGAGGAAGGAATGTCTGCTCCAGAGGGCCAAGCTCAGCTATAAGTCTGGGTCTGCCCTACATGCTTTACCTCTCATCCCTGTCTGGCTGTGCAGGGGTGTCAGGTCTCAGGGAGGCTCAGTCGCCTCCTCTGGGGGAACTCAGGGCAGGGCAGGGCAGGACAGGCACCTGAGCTCCTGGCGGGACACCTGAGTATAGCGTAGATTCAGCCACTGGATGTGGCCTTTGCGTAGGCTGGTGGCAGTCTCCTTGGAGCCTGATGTCTGCTGGAAACCGGGAGCCACTTTCCGCACGAGGGGCCTCTGCCTGTTAGGCAGCCACATGACCTGCAGGCAGGAGAGGAGGAGACCTCAGTATGGGGTAGGAGTACCTACCAGTCTTGGAGCACCTGTAAGGGTTAAAAGAGATGGGACCTGGTAGGAGGTGAACGCTCAGAATACAGTCATTAGTAGAGGGTGAGTTGGGAAGTGCCCTGGGAATAGCTCAGGAAGCTTCCCTTCTGGACCACTGTCACAAGATGGACAACCCATTTGCCCCTGACTTTGCACTCAGGGATGCATCTAGTGTGCTGCCCTGAATATGTATCTGATTTCTCTGGTCCTAAATTATTGTATCATAGTGATGTGGCAAATGCTTCACTGAAGTGTTTCCCACATCACTATGGGACTTGGATCTGCTCCCACCCTTTGTACATTTCAAAGGATTTTTTTGTTCCCCTCTTGTCTCCACAATGACCCTGTCAGGGAGGTGAGGGGCACACAACCCCATTTTATAAAAATGAAAACAGCAGTCTGGAGAGGGGATGGGATGAGCTTAATAGGAGTAGGGCTCTGGCTGGGCCCGGGCCTGCGGGGGCCTCACCTGGTGCTGGGGGAAGCCGGAGCGCAGCACAGCCTCCAGGGTGACGTTGAGGAAGCTGCTGCGGTAGGGGTGCTCCCGGGGCGGGTCTCGCAGGTTGAGCAGCAGTGTGGCGTTGCCCTTGGCCAGCTCCAGGAGCTCCGCCAGGCTGCAGATAGACTGGTTCTGGGCCTCCTTATGGTCAGAGGGTGACAGGGAGCTGGCCGTCCAGAAAGGGTCAGTCTGGCAGGGACACACATGGCTACGTCACCAGCCCTTTGGGGCCCCCACACGTCTTCCTGGCAACTATGCATGGAGACCCCTGGGCTGCCAGTATCTGCTTGTGTTTTAGGCAAACTGATGGCTGTGCTCTGTGGGGGCTCTAGAAGCCCCTAGTCCTGACTTTTCTCTTCCACACCCTGCTCACTGAGAGGATGACTTGCTTGGAATGTCTCCCAGACCCCAGCATGGTTCTCCTTTAGTGGCATGTCAGGCCAGGGAACCAACCTCTCTCTAGAGTTTTACGGAGTTAGTACTTCTATTAACTGTCATCATCAACATACTTTTCCAGGAAGGGAGAGGGATCCAGAGCAAGCAGTGACAACTATGAGATGAGGTAGCAGTGACAGGAGCCCAGAGGAGGAAGGGCCTGGCTCCCTGGCTGTGGGTCAAGGATGGTCTGGGAGTGAGCATCACCAGAGCTATGGCTACCTCTGCCTCTCCTACTCCTTGGGGTCCCTGTCCATGTTTTCCAAGCCACAGACTGGATCGACATAGCCAGACCTTCAGGAACCACTGGCCAGCGTTGAGCCTCTGCAGGGTGGTCCAGTTGAGCATGGAGGCAGGCCTGCGGGCCAGTTCCGGGAACTCCTCCTCCACGTTGGTGGTGCGGCGCAGGGTGGCATCGTGCATGAGGAAGGGTACACCATCCAGGCTGCATGGAGGGGAGGCCACTGAGTCACACCCACAGGCCTCTTGCCTGCCCACAAATGATCACCCCCCCTCCTCCCCACCCAGCATGGGATCCACCCCTCTCTGAGCCTCAGGCTCCCCATCTGCACAGGGAGGACAGTGGGCTGGCAGGTGACTGCTCTGGCTCTCTACGATGGTCAGATGGGACTGATGAGGAGAAAGGACTGAGAAAGGCTGGGTTTATTCTCTTAGCAACCTTGGAAGGTAAGTGCTACCTCCCTTCATTTGACATTGGGGAAAATGAGGCTAGGAGAGGAAGTACCTCGCTCAAGGCCTACAGCCTGTAAGTGGTAGAACCTGTCTCGGAACATATTCCATGTGATGTCGTAATGAGAACAGTGCAAATGCAGGTCCCTTTGACAAATTCCATCCCCACCTTCACCACCATTCTTGTCTACCCCACCAGGTCTGTCATAGCTCATGTCACCTTAATGTGAAAGAGTAAAAAATTCTGTACCCATTCTCCAAGGCATTTTTACCACCATCCGTTCCTAAGTTGTGGTAACCTTGTTCAGTACACAACCTGTGCAACCACATATGGCAGCCCTCCCCTCTTCCCTTCTCAGAGATAACCTCTGTTGTGAGATTGGTGTGAATGGCTGTTCTTGCCATTTATACTAATACACACTTGTATATCTACATATAGAAAATAGATGTATCACTTGTGTGTGGCCTTTAAAATATAACTGGTATCACAGTGAATGTATCATTCTGCCCTTGCACATTTTTCTCATCAGAGTGTTTGGGCTCTATCATACAGAGCCACACAGATCCAGATTTTCTTTCAAGTGGGTCCATGGCAGGCTCCAAGTCCCCATCCCCCAACCCCCGCCTGCATCAAGAGTTTTTCTTCTTTCCTCCATTTTATATCCTGGAGTTTGCCACAAGATTTGTTTGCACAAACAGGCTGCCTGCCTGCTGTGAATAATCCAGGCCTCTACTCTCCCATCTCAAAGGCTCTGAGACCAGAGATTTGGCCAGCAGGGACTGGATGAGGATGCCACTTGGGTTAGAGGTGCTGTTTTCTTTCTTTTGTTTAGAGACCGAGTCTCACTTTATCACCCTTGGTAGAATGCTGTGGTGTCACAGCTCACAGCAACCTCTAGCTCCTGGGCTTAGGCGATTCTCTTGCCTCAGCCTCCAGAGTAGCTGGGACCACAATGCCCAGCTATTTTTTGTTGCAGTTTGGCCAGGGCCATATTCGAACCGCCACCCTCAGTATATGGGGCCGGCACCCTACCCAGTGAGCCACAGGCACCGCCCTCGGGGTGCTGTTTTCTTCCCCCTCACACTTACCTGATGGTAATGTCAGCCTGGAGTCCATACAGTTTCTGCTCTAGGGCTTTCCGGAATGACATGAGTGTGTGCTCTGGAGCCAGCTGGGGAGGAAGAGGCGGAGAGAAGAGGGCCAGAATTCAGCTGATGCACCCTCCCTGCTAACAGAAAGCCTTCTACACTGGGAGGTGGGGTGGGCCTGATTCTAAATCTGGCTCTTCTGCAGAGTAGCTGTGTGACCCTGGGCACCGCTCAGCTTCTCTCATGTTCAGTTTCCTCATCTGTAAAATCAGGCCTACTTCACAGGGTTTTCTGTGGGGTGGGGAAGAGAGAGGTGAGTAGTGCTGACGTATGTAAATGCTTGCCATACTTCAGAAATATATTGTAGCTGTGATCATTACATTGTCATTGCTGTATTCCAGGCAAGGAGCTAGACCCTGGGGTGGGAGGACATTTGTAGTCCTCTGTGGCAGCCTCAGGCTGAGGCTGAATGTGAAAGTCCTTCTTAGTTATACCCTGAGGCAAGTCCAGATGGAGATCCTGGAGGGAGAGGAGGGGGTAGATGAATGGTAGTTTTAGTGGGGCAACTGGCTTCCTCATACGTAAAAACCTGACAACACCATCTCCCTCCCTGGGCTGTTACATGGATTAAAAGCCCCCTAGCACATTGCCTGACACATACAGTAAGTGCTTAATAAATGGCAATCGTTAATTCTACAGCATATAAATCAGATGATCCTGGTTCTAGCTGTGACTCTGTTACCTAGCACTGTGACTGTGGGTGTATTTCTTCCTCCTGTGAACCTGGTTGCCCCATCTGCCCCTTGGGACTGTGTACACTCTGAGGCTCCTTACCATGGGAGAGTTGGGGCTCTAAGTCTCCTTTCCTAGCTCCCCCTGATCAGAGGACCCTGTCCTACCCTTTTCAGCCACTAGGGGTCAGCACCAAACCAAGGATTGGGCTAAAAACAGGTGCCTGGGGAACAGAGTGAGGGAGGATCCTGACGGTGAAGAAATGGGGTGGAAATCTCATCCCTCCACACCCCAGGCCATGCTAATTCCCACCTTTTCTCTTTCCGGTCATGGTGTTTCCTAACCTCCTCTGAGAGGAAGCCAGGGAATGATGAGGACTTTGGAGTTCCTTATGAAGGAGCAATTCCATTTTGCCCTCACTGATCTGGGGCCTCAGTTTCTTTAGTTATAACAGGAACTAATATTATCAACCTCACTGGTGAGATGACAGATGTCAGAGACCTTATCCCAGAGCCTGGCGCACAGTAGGTCTCTATAATGAGTTCCCTTCTTCTCCTTTCCCAGCACAAAGCAGCCTTGGGGGACATGCTACCTGTCTCCCAGTCCTGTTGGCTGTGTGAGGCCCCCAGAGGAGAAGTGGGACCACAGAGGCACAGAGAGGAGCATGGACTCTGTGGGGTTCACACTTGTCCCTCTTCCAAATGTACTGTGGCTGGCTTATTGCCAGTGACCACATAAGAGGTACCAGCGCTCCCTTCTGCATGGGGTGGGGCTGCAGAAGGTAGAAGCTTAGAAGGGGCTAGGAAGACCCCTTGGGAGAGGGAAAATCTTTCCTGGAAGCTTTTCTATACAGATAAGATTTCCCTGGGTTAGGTGCTGGCCTCCTTGGAGAAAGGCATGGAATCCTGGCCCTCCTTGGCCAGACTCAAGGCCTGGGAAGGTCCCAGAAGCATTCATGAATTCTTAATCCTCACCTCAGTGCTCCTACCTGCATCAGGGAATTCCAAGAGGGTTGTGTTGTCAGGAGTGTGTGCATGGGATGGGGGTGCTATTCAGGTAGGCAGGACACTGTGGTTGGAGTCCCAGCTTTGGAGTTTGTCCAACCAAATATTAAAATACACATAGATGAACACCCACATGTACTACACACAGCATGTCTGAACAGGAATAAAATATCCAGGGCACACAAATAGTCTCTAAGACAGAGATGTGCACTTGGTCTTACCACACACAGATATATGGACCTAGAGTCAGAACCAGCCCCCTCTAGGTAATCATCTGAGGGCTACATGTGGATAAACACAGGTATAGACATCAGTACTCATGTATCCACAGGGAGGCACACACCAGGCCCTTGGCAGCACCTCAGAAACCACCACCAGGATGAAATCAGCCAAATGTACAATGTGAAAAATTCTATAGGACAAATGACTCAGTTTCTTATAAACAGCAGAAGGAATTAAAGGGAGAGGGAGTGCTATGGAGTATAAGATAACTTGGCAGACATGTTAACCAGATGTACTACTCAGATCTCATTTTGTTCTTGACTTTTTTTTTTTTTTTTGAGAGTCTCACTGGTAGAGTGCTGTGGCATCATGGTTCACAGCAGCCTCAAACTCTGGATTCAAGAAGTGATCCTCTTGCCTAAGACTCCTGAGTAGCTGGGACTACAGTCATGTACCCCATGCCCAGCTAGTTTTTTCTTTTTTCTTTTCTTTTCTTTTTTTTTTTTTTCTATTTTTAGTAGAGATGGGGGTCTCACTCTTGCTCATACCGGTCTCGAACTCCTAAGCTCAAACAATCCACACGCCTTGGCGTTCCAGAATACTAGAATTACAGGCATGAGCCACTGTCCCTGGTTGAGATCTTGATCTTTTTTTTTTTTCTGTTTTTGGCCGGGGCTGGGTTTGAACCCACCACCTCTGGCATATTGGGCCGGCGCCCTACCCCTTTGAGCCACAGGCACCGCCCGAGATCTTGATTTTTTTTTTTTTTTTTTTTGAGACAGAGCCTCAAGCTGTCACCCTGGGTAGAGTGCTGTGGCATCACAGCTCACAGCAACCTCCAATTCCTGGGCTCAAGCGAGTCTCCTGCCTCCGCCTCCCGAGAGCTTGATTTTTTAACTGAATTATAAAAATGTATTTTTGAGACAACAAAAAAAATATCAAACATGATTCGATATAAGATAA
>CAUYON010175226.1:0-12938 GCA_963573935.1 Arctocebus calabarensis
TTTTTTTTTTTTGAGACAGAGCCTCAAGCTGTCCCCCTGGGTAGAGAGCCATGGCATCACAGCTCACAGCAACCTCCAATTCCTGGGCTCAAGCGAGTCTCTTGCCTCCGCCTCCCAAGTAGCTGGGACTACAGGCATCCACCACAACTCCTGGCCATTTTTTGGTTGCAGCCGTCATTGTTGTTTGGCCAGCCTGGGATGGATTTGAACCCGCCAGCTCAGGTGTACGTGGCTGGCGCCTTAGCCCGTTGAGCCACAGGCGCTGAACTGAATTTAGTAGTCTTAAGGAGAAAAAAGAAAGGATTATAGTTATCTCCATTGCAATATTGGTAATGGGGACCTGTGTTTCTTCTGTGAAGCACAGTGAGAAGTCCTCAGAGGACAGAGTGGTGATGGAAGGCAGCATCCCTGCTGTGGGGATTTGTTGTTATAGTTAGCAATTAGCTGGGGCAACACTGGCACCTCTAACTGGCATAGCTGATCTTGTGGAAAGCTTGTTTTAGCAATAACCTCTTTCCCAGTTCTCTCAGTGCTTTTTATGATGTTCATTGAGAATACACTGCTGCAGCCCTTTTGGGGCTGAATTTCACTCTGTATTTATTTTTCCTTCCATTAAGCCAATTTCCAGGCAGATTTTCCACTGAGCTCATCATCCACAGACTTGGGAATATTTATTTTCCTTTATCCAATTCTTTCTTCATTGCGTTTTGTAGAACGACTCCCTATTTTGTCATTTAAATGAGAATTTTGGAGGAAGGAAACTCAAATGTGCTGGTTCAAGTCACCAACTTGAAATAAAGGTCTTTCCTTCTAGTTCACACATGATGTGTAAGCAGGAAGTTAGAGTTTGGCAGCACTTCTGAATGTCTTGAGCATGTTCTGTGAAATAATGAAATGTCTGCATAGGGCTAAAATTTTTGTGAGAAAATCCACATAAATGCAAAGACCAACTATTCTTCAAATTGAAATAGTCATTTGCATAACTTATGTAATGATTTGGAGTTTTCAAGACATCAACATATTCAAAAGAAAAAGAAAATGAGGCAACTTTTCTTTAGAATTCTGCCTCTGATGTACCTCTTTTCATATTTAAGCATAAAAAAAGAGAAAACATTTAAAACTATTTCTAAAATAATATATTTATGTTAATTAAATCCAGTCCCATATGGTAGACTACTTAAGTTAATGTGTTGATTAATGTTCTTTCCATACAGAAAAAGTACAAATTATAGTGAATTTAAAATTCTACATTTTTAGCACATTAATTGGGAAGAAAATCACTACATAATGCCTTACATTTTTCTCATTCCTACAGTAAAATGAGCAAGAGTTCAAAATTGTTCAAAATTTTTTAAATATCACTTGATTTTTAAGTAGCATTTATTTATATTTAGCTTAAATAAATTATCTATTGTTCTTGCTTTTGAATGAGTTTATGATGATGTATTATCTCATTATAACTGATCTATTTTTTAAATAAGCATAAAGTCAATATATTACCAGGAAAGTGCAAGATTGATTGGCTATTGCTTATTTATTATTCCAAATAAATTTTATTTTTCTCAATGTCATCTAATTCTACAAAGTAGGCAAAAGTCAGTTTATCTGGAAAAAATTATTTATAATGATATGTATTAAATACCTATTATATGTGGAATATTTTCACGGTTGAAATGTTAAGAGCGTTATGGAGGACATTCAGTGTATGACCCTCTTCTTTTGCAAAAAGACTATAGTCTACAGTGTATGTTTTATAATAGGCTAGCACCAGGCAATATACTATAACTAAATTAAATTGTATTGTAAATGTCAGAAGAGATCAAATGGTAGAAAACACAGTGTATGTTTGATATTCAGATGTGTTCACCATGAAGATATAACTTCAGTTTTATTTTATAAGTATAGTAAGATTTGAAAGGATGGTAGAGAAAAGGAGAGAAATTCGAGGGGAAAAGATTATCAACTCGAGGAAACAGAAACAGAAGAGATTAAGTGTGAGACTTTTCCCATACAAAAGGATGTAATATAATAAAAGAGTAAAAGAATACAACAGTGATCTAAATTAGTAGGAGGAAACGTGGTGTTATTTTCAGGAGGATACACATTAAGCATGAATCTTTGGTTATTAAAAGCTTTGTTATATTTCATATCCTCCTACTAAAATGAACTTTATAAGTATATTCATGTAAAGTTATGGAGATTTTAAAATATAAGTATGATTCTGACATATGAATAGAAGCAGACTTATAGATGGTGTCAGATAGAGCCACAGTCAGACCAAACACGAGGTGCTAACATATGAAGTCAGATAGGCTGGAAAGAAGGAATAGAAAGTACAGCAACAGATACAAATTTATAAGGAAAGTCAATACATGATAATGTGGTATCTCAAATAATTGGAGCAAATATGGATTTTTTAAATAGTCCTGGAACAAATGATAGCCAATCAGACAAAAATACAATTGAATACCTAACTCATTCATACCACAAATAAAAAAGAAACTCCAACGGTATCATATATTAAATGAAAACCAGACATGTACTAGAAGAAAACATGGATAAATCCTCTAGAATCAGGGAGTAGGATAAGATTTACTAATAATTATTCAGTTTTAAGATACAACAACGAATAGATACATTTGAATAAATAATAGTAAATATTCTTTGAATGACAATAAACACAATAAAATCAAAAGACAAATGAACTAAGGTACAATATACACCACATACATCACTAGTAAAGATCTATATTCTTAATATTAAAAAGACTCTTAAAATTTCAGGGCATAAAATCCTCAAATCCTGGTAGAAAAATAGTAAAAAGACCAGAATGAAGAAATTTTGAACAATACAAGATAATGAGCATTTAAACATACGTAAAGGTGACCAAATTCACACATAAGAGAAATATGGACCAAAAATTGTAGGGAGATATTATTTCTCACATATCAAATTGACAAAAAAAAAAAAAAATCTCACAAAATATGTCTGTTAGTGAGTTGAAGGAAAACAGCACATTTTTTATATTGTAGTGTCTTAAAAAAATCAACTTTGGCACATTAAAATAAAAAAAAATTACTTGAGCATTGAGCACTTCATTAATAGTTCAGGACAGACTACAGTCATTCACCATCTTCAAAGCCAGTAATGCAGGATTTTCAAATCCTTCCCGCTTCATCCTCTTCTCTCTCTCTCCCATTTCTATCTCCATTGATAAATTTCCTTTTCTGACTCTAATAGTTTTCCCTACTCTTATACCTTTGTGAATACATTGTGCCCAATAAGGTACTACAAAATAATCTCCCCATTTTAAATCCTAAATTCAATCACATCTGTAAAATCGACTTTTGCTATGTAAGATGACGTAGTCACTGTTCTCAGGGATCAGTAGGTGGACATCTTTATTAGGTCACTCTTCTGTATGTCACAGAGATAGTTGTAAAAATCTTAGTTATACCCCGAACAAATGCCAATATCATGAAACAAAAAGAACTTTTGATGATTCATTGCAATTAAAGGAGTCTAAAGATACACAAAAACTAAATGCAGTTAATGATCCTCGATTTGATATAGAACCAGAAAAAAACTGCTATTAAATATTAGGTTAATTGAAAGATTTGAAAAGTTGAATAATGATAATATAAGAGAATGTCCTTGTTCTGAGAAAAAAAAATGCACTTAACTACTTAGGAATAAAGAAACATACTTCTGCAACTTGCTCACAAATGGATTAATTACAATAATAACATATTATTATTATTTCCAAATAAAGAGGCCAAATGTGGCAAAATATCAACAATTACTTAATCTCGTAAAGCAATACAGAATTTTTTCTAGATTCTTAGAAATTATTTTCAAATTGCTGTCTTAGAAATACAGACACAACAGAAATTTAGAAATTATTTTCAAATAAAACCATAGGGCGGCTCCTGTGGCTCAGCGAGCAGGGTGCCGGCCCCATATACCGAAGGTGACGGGTTCAAGCCCGGCCTCGGCCGAACTGCAAAACAAAAAAATAGCCGGGCGCTGTGGCGGGCGCCTGTAGTCCCAGCTACTCGGGAGGCTGAGGCAAGAGAATCGCTTAAGCCCAGGAGCTAGAGGTTGCTGTGAGCAGTGTGATGCCACAGCACTCTACCCAGGGCGATAAAGTGAGACTCTGTCTCTACAAAAAAAAAAAAAAAAAATTAAAAAAATTAAAAATTAAAAAAAATCAAATAAAACCATAGGAAACATACTTTCTAGAAGATTTCTTATACTATGATTTTATTAGCTAAGCATTTCATTTTCAACACACACAATAAGAGGGTTAACGCAGAAGTGGTCTTCAATGTGTCAACTGAGGATTATAGGAAAAAAATAAATCAGTGAGCCTCAGGAGAGAAGAGACTAGAACCAAATAGTAAGCATAGATCCTGATAATTAGTTCACATTCAAGATCAATGGGATGATATTTTATAACATTATAACATCACTAATACACTAGAACTTCTGTCTAAGCTTCTAAGAGTATTTTAGAAGATACTTTTAATAATTAGCAACACGACACTAGAAATAATGATGGCATAAGTGTTGATGATGGGTTGGAGGAAAATAATTTTGGCTTTGGCAACTAAAGGAACTTAAAATGTAGTATATGGCTTTTCAGCATTCTAATTTTGAGATTATAATGATTGAAACTTGTATATTAGCAGACGGCCCAGAGAGGAACAGACAGGAAACTGTATATCTTAATACAAGTAGCAAGCAAACAAGAAGTCAAAGTAAAAGATGAAGCTAAGAACAATGAGACATTTTTATTTGAAATTTTTTAGCTTGAACAACTAATCAAATAGGGAAAACGATGACCGAAAAAACTGTACATGAAGATGGTTAATTAATTGGTATAATAAGACTGACTGAATAGTAAGGTAAACAGTAAGAGATGGCCAATAATATATTGCAGGTTTAGAACTAGATCTCAGTAGTTCTCAGTTGTGTAGACACAAAAATTTATAATCTCTATAAAATTTAGTTGTAAGAATATCCCCACTGATTCTGGTATCCTACATTAACATTAGAAGTAGAGTTATTTGATGTTATGGAAATATGGAATATTTAATATGGTAAGAAGAGAAATCTATTTTAACCTAATCTATTTCCATACTTATACAGCTATAAGCTGTCAGTTTCTGCTCTTTAAAATTTCCATTTCCTTTCAAGATAGAATGGATTTTGTATGTATAATGTGTCTCTAATTTTATCATGTGCTGTTATTTTAAGGCAACACGACAAAACTATTTTAGTCAAGATATCATAAATTTAGAACCTGTGTAAAAATTAACTTCAAAGTCTATAAAATTACACTCAATTGTCATCAGTAATTCCTCCTGGTACTGTTCAGAAAAAAAAAATTCATCCCGCCTTTAAAAACAGAATATAAATTTTACTATGTTAATGTGCTCTGCAAACTGATGATTATCATTTAGTGGTTAAATACTCTGCAGGGATTTCTTTTTTTACTTTTTTGCATTTCCAAGTGCTATAATCCTCTGAAGGACTTCCAACTGAAAAAAAAATATTTTCTACATCTTTTCTACTTACACATCTACTTAAAAATCACTCAATTGAATCTCATATAGTGTAGCGTCCTTTAGAAAAATACCACCATCATCATAGACAACATTTTTGAGCACTTGTAATGCTTTAAATACTGAGTTAGTAGGTAATAGATTAACAAATGAGACAGTTTAGTGCCTTGGAACAAGGAAAATTTATACCCTACAGTTTTGGAGATTAAAGTCTATAGTAAGGTGTTAGTAAATCTCTGTCCTTTGAGGGGCTTCATGAAAGAATCTTTATCTTTTCCACATTCTTTGGTTCATGGTCCTTTCCCCATCCCCGAAGCCCATCACTTCCACCTCTGCTTTCATTGTCTCAGCTCCTTCTTTAGCCTTTGATCTTCTTATCTCCCTCCTGTAAGAGCCTTGTGACTACATTGGCCCCACCTAGATAATTTAGGATAAAGTCACCAGCTCAAGAGTTTTAATTTAATCACATTTTCATTGTCCCTTTTTCCATGCAAGTTAACATATTGACAGGTTCTGGAAATGAAGTGGTGAATATCTTTAAGGAATTATTATTCTTTTTACTACAAATGAGTCAGGGAGAAATACCTTGCCAGTGTCACTCAACTTGTTAGGTGGCAGAGGTTGGAACAAACTGAATATTATGACTCTGAAAGATGTGCCACAAATCCTGACACCAAACTGCCTTCCCACATAGCTTTTACAGTTTCCAACCACATAAAAATTCTTGCTTACGTTAAGTTCCTACATAACAAATGAGTTTGCAAATTTCCCCCAGTGAGCTCAAGGTGGCAGCACTGTACAAACTTGATAAAATTTCACAGTCTGGGTGTCTCACAGTTGTGTTCATGTCGACGCGTGGCAGTGTCTTGTGGAGCGGTGTTATTATTGTTGTGCATTCTTTCGTGCTGTCATGAGAATGTCAGAGCTTGACTTAGAGAAATGAACCAATATTGCATTTCTTGTAAACTTGGAAGAGTGTAAATAAAATCAGGAACATGCTAGTCCAAGTTTATGGGGATAATGCCAGGAAGAAAATGGCACCATACAGATGGATTAAACTTTTTTCTGAGGGGAGAGAGGGCATCACTGATGAAGGGGACCAGCGTGGCTGGCTAGTAAAGAGCAGAACTGATCAAAACATTGCAAAAATCCATCATAGTGTGCATTGAAAATCATTGGTTGAGTGGGAGATGTATAAGTGACCATGTAAACATTGATGGAGAAACAGGAAAATCTTATCTGAAAATCTTGGCCAACACTCATGGCTCTTGCACCATAGCACTTAACTATTTCATGCACTGTCACTCAGGGATTTTTTAGTCAGTAAAGAAATAACTGTATGGAACATCCTCTGTACTCACTTGATCTGGCCCCCAGTGACTTTTTTCTTTACATGAAGATAAAGAAAATATTGAAAGACATTTTGATGACATCAAGACATCAAGAGGAATACAGGACAGCCTTTTTTTTTTTTTTGAAACAGTCTTGTTATGTCACCCTCAGTAGAATGCTGTGCTATGGTGTCACAGCTCACAGCAACCTCAAACACTTGGTCTGAAGCGATTCTTTTGCCTTAGCCTCTCAAGTAACTGGGACTGCAGGCGTTTGCCACAATGTCTGGCTATTTTTTATTTATTTATTTATTTATTTATTTATTTATTTTTGCAGCTGTCATTCTTAATTTCAGCTCACCTGGGCTAGGTTCAAACCCACCACCCTTGGTATAAGTGGCCAGCGCCCTACCCCATGAACTACGGGTCTGCCACAAGGACAGCTTTGATGGCCATTCCAAAAAAAAAGTTGCAAAATTGGCCTAGGTGCTGGCATCTGTGCATAGCTTCCCAGGATGAGCACAGTGACATTCGTCAATGATGTATGTAGCTCTTTTTTCTAGGATGAGTTCAGACTTAATTGTCAGACCTTTCTTAGCATCATGAAATGCACACAGCATATTGAGGACTGTGGAAATGGAATCACCATGAAGATACCTGTTTTGCTCCCTCAGAAACAATCTGGGCATAAACTACTTTTCTACGAACTTTGGTAAACTTTTTCTATTTTTAACTTAATTTTTGTGCTGTACACAATAGAGGTTATAGGATATTCATTCTAAAAAACAAAAAGAAATAAAACAACACAAAAACTCCTCCTTGACATGTTTCTCTCATCTATATTTTCAACTAAAGCTAGGGTACTGTGCCCGTCTGTATTTCATATGCATGTGACAGCCTTAGAAATATATCTAAAATTATCTGTTATAGAGCAATGGATATATGCTTTAAAGTTATTAAATGTGAAGCCTCAAGGAACTGACGTCAATACCAAGGCAAAAGTAAATGGCCCAGTATGGGCTCCAGTCTAAAGCAGCATGCGTCATTGCAGTTACCGGCTTCTTTATCTTTTTCATATTCGTTGTGTTGGTGCACACCGCCATGTGCTCAGCAGCATTTCAGATTGAAAACACAATGACATCAAGATCATATCGAATAAAAGAACAATTAGTAAAGTTGGTATTGGGAATGAAGTAGCTCCAAATACTTTTCAGCATGTATTCCTAGCAACATAATAAATTGGAATAATATTTATTGTACATTTAAATTAGAAGTTAATCTGTAGAGAGATGCAATTTCTCATTTTGTACAGAAGTTCATAACATCCAGCTTCCTATTTCTCAGGTTCTGGTCATGTATTCTTTGTCATAGTTTAGATCTTCCCACCTTTAACATATCATCTGATACTAAATAAAAAGTCAGTCTCTAAAATAATAAAATAAACCTATATAACTACATTGCCTTTGAAACTGAACTTGCTATTTTTCCTTTTATCTCACTTCTTCTTATTTTCTTAGAGGAGCAAATTCTTAATATTCCTTTTGTATTTACTAATTATATTTGGTAAGACATGCTGGAGTAAATTCACACTATTTAAAACATAAGGTTCTTCATGTTTTCTTTTTTAAAGATTAGAAATGAAAACTGACTTATAATATCTTTTGATTGAAATAATGTTTATCATTTTATCTGAAAGAATAATAAATAAATTAAAAAATATTATTTCATGGGTTTGACACAAGGAATATCAAAATAACTCTGTGGAATATCAAAATAACTCTGTGTTATAGTAACTCTGCTCTTTATTGAATTAGCAATATTGTAATTCAGATTTTGGCAAATTTTCTCAATTAGTTTGACTGCATCAAGGCCATCAAGTAAAACCTGCAGGTTTCTTGTGCAAAAACAGAAAATAGATAAGCAATGTGATACTCATTTTGCTCACATTTTCAGCAGTCATTGAATTCCTAGTCTTTATATTTCAGACATAGATAAACACGCTTATTATTATGCTAGAATGTAAAGTAGAACAAATAGGAAAATTGTTATGATTTCATTGAAGCTTCTAAGCTGTTTTAAAAGAGGTTTTATTTATCATTGTTTTATTTTCTAGGAGTTAAGAAAAAATAATCACGAAGAAACATACTGTTCAAATATGTGTAATTCCTTATTAAGTTTCATAATGTTTTCTAAAAAATATGTCATTTTTATAAATAGGTCTTATATTGTCTTCAAATGTATTAGTAGGATTTAGTAGTTTGTACAATATGCTAATACGTTGGCAAAAAATCCAATTGATTTTTTAGCACATAATTTCCCCATTTAGAATATTTATAATGTTCTCTTTTACCCAAATTTCTCATTTGTATTTAAATAATTTAAGCATAATATAACCACCATGGAAAACAGTTGATAATTACCTGAGGAAATATATAACTAATATGTTTTATAAAAATTGCATACATAAAGATAACATAGGTAGTTACTATTTTTGAGCACCTTCTATGTGCCTGGTGTTGTCATAAAGACTAATGCTCACATCACACTTCTAAGTAGTGATTTGTGTGAAATACGGATTCATAAATTGAAGATCAAAAAATTGGTAGCCTGACTAGTCAGACAACATAGGCAATTCACTTAGGCTATTACATTGTTTCCAGCCTTTCGAGCAGCATAAAAAAAAATCTAGTATTTCCAAAGAGTGGTGACCATGACGAAAGTGGGGCTCAAATTTGCATTGTACAGAGAGAAGTTCAAGGTTTCCTGATATTTAGGGTACATTATACTATACCTATCTTGACAATAAATTTAAAGGCAGGGATATTTTAGACTATGCAGATTTCCCTTGTATAGTTCTGTGAGATGTTGCAAAACAATTCAACATTACAAAATGAACACTAGGAAAAGTTGAGTCCATTCAGAGCTATCAGTCAGAGAAAGGACAACATTATTGTAACGGTCACATAGCACTGACCCCACCATAGTTTCGTTGTATATTTGTGTACGTGGGGAACTGCATTCTCACTATTTATGTCTTCTGTTATTAGACACTCACTCACCTGTCCATGACACTTTCACATGTTAACACTCTTGGATCAGCAGTTCTTGACACTTTTCTTTCATCAGTGAGGAGCTGTGTGTCTCTTTTCTAGAAAAAGCTGGCATTCTATTTTTTTCTAAGTGCTTTTCATACAGAGGTTAATAAACAATGCATTTGTGTTTGGTGAAGATCAAGGTATATATGATTGACAACATAGAATACCCAATAATTCTACACATCCCTGTATGTCAATGAATCCTTTGCTTTTTTTCTCTTTATTCAGACACAAATATGGTGAAGATGCAATATACTTTGTTGGTAGCTGAGATAGAGGAAGAACTGGTACTATCATATCTTGAAGGAAATGATGAGTATACTTTCACTAGTTCAGATAGTTAACAAGTAGAATTTGTGGAGTTGGAGCATGAAATTATTCATTCTGAGAAAAAGAGTGAAGAGGAAGAAGAATATGATGATGACGAAGAAGAAGAAATGTAGAATAGGGAGCCCAGTAGAAGACCATGCCCAGCTGTAAAAATAGAGCAGCTCCACTCAGATGAGGCACCATCAGGAATGATAAAAAACTCACATCAATTAAAGGATCAGAGGAGGTGACAATTGCCTAATATTATGAGGCCTCAACCAGGATTACGATGGGGAATAGTACTCAAAATTCCATTGGATGTTTTCCTACTATTTATTGACAATGAAACAGTGGATGTAATTATCAAGCTTACAAACCAGAAAATACATCTAGTCAAAAATTTATGTAAGTATGGATCCATCCCAAATTCTGGTAATTTCATAAAAGAGGATATATTAGAACTAATTGGTATTCTTTCAAATTGTGATTTGTACCAGCAAAAAAAGGGAATATATGAAATCTTTTCAGTACAGAGAATTTTCCAGTTTGCTGTGCTATGTTTTCAGAACATGGAATGTGACTTATCCTCAAATGCTACTTTTTGATCATGCTACAATACATGAAGTTCACAGACAGCAGGATAAATGTGAGCCACTTGGAGAGCTTTGGAGTATGGTTATAAATCATCTCTCACTATACTATAGTCCTCACAAGTGTGTCTCTGTCAATGTGGGATGGGTGTTTGTGTGTGTGCATTGTCCATTCAGACTGTACATACCAACTAAGCCTGGGAAGTATGGAATCACAGTGAATCTTTTGTGTGATTCTTCTACAAGCTACTGTTTTGTGGCAGAGCCATAGATAGAAAAATCAGAGACCCTTCCAAGAAATTACAATAGTGGTCCCGAGATTGTAAACAGACTGGTTCAGAACTGCCATTCGGATGAATCCAGAAGAAATATTTCTGTGGACAGAAAGTTTACCTCTATTTCTCTGGATTTTGACTTTCTTCAAAAGAATAAAGTCACAATTGGTGGTGTGCTTGGTGATAAAAAGGATTTGTCTCTAGAACTCAAAAACTCTTCACCTAGTACAATAACATATGCCTTCCCTCCCTATGTGACATTAGGGAGTTATGTTCCAAAAACAAGAAAGGTAGTTACAGTGCTTTCTACATAGAAAGAATATATGAAGGAGACAGATAACCAGGCTGATGTAATACACTTCTGCGACGCTACTGAAGCAGGTATTAAAACATTCGATAAGTGCATGGGAAAAAATTGTATATGATTCTTCTGGAAGCAAATAGCCACTGGTTACAATTTCAATCAAAGACACAATTGGAAAGAAAGTACTTTCTGAAAGATTTGGCATAACAACTTTGTGAAGAAAATATAAGAAGGCACACCCCGAATGTGTACGGTGTTCACAAAAATTGTACAATGGCAATGAATCTTTGTGCGGGAGCATAATCAAGGACAAGCAAGGAGCAGCGACAAAAGAAACAGTTCAAAGCAACCAAAAAGGAGAGTTACGAGCCGAGAAGTGAAAGCTTACCAAACAAAGGTCACTGCTACTTTTGTTCCCATGGGGGAGACTGGAAAATATGAAGGCATTCAGTGAATACAGGAAATAAATCTGTTCCACCCACACATCAAAAGAAGAAAATATAATGAAAATAACATCCAAGAATGTAATTAAAGTGTTGTTAGTTACTTAAAAGGATAAGTAAAATATATAGGCTTTTCATGAACTATAGTACTATTTATTCTGGGGTGACAGACCCCATCCATTGGTGTTCATAGTATACCAAATTGACATTGGTATATGACTGCTAGTATGGAGAATAAATTTGAACATGCCCAAAGGAAAAAAAGATGGAAACATACATTCAGTTACGGACATCAAGGAAAAAGCAGAAAAACAATCAATAAAATTATATGGAAGGAGTAAAATGAGTGGTAGAGATAATAATAAAAATTTGAGATGGAGAAAAAAAAATAAAGTTCAAGTTCCTGAAAAAAAGAGTACTAACATTTTAAATAACAAGTTTAGCAAACATTTTAAATGTTTTAAAATAATTTGAAACATTGAAAATTCTCACTGGATACCTGGCAAAATTAATACAGAAAGATTAACTCTGAGACATGTTTTACTGAAAGTATTAGATTTCAAAGATAAAATCCTCAATATCACCAGGCACAAAGATAAAATGACTTACGAAAGGAAAATAAATAAACATCAGTTAAAAAAATATCAAATGTTCAAAACAAGTAATAATAATAATATACAAAGGGAAAAAGTTGAATTGTTGCTGCCACCCAGCCCCCCTGATCAATGATGCAGAGGCAGCACCACAGATGAAATGATTGATTTGAAAGGGAATGACTCATGGGGCATTTCAACAAATTTATTTCTTCCAACAAGGCTTATATAGGCACATAACTTAATGAACAAGACATGACTCAATCTTATGACTTAATCAATAAACATATGATTTAAACTAGGCCCCAGGCCTTTTACTCCCTGGTACTTCCAGGTTTATGGATAAATCGGACTGATTGATAACCACCTAGTATGTAAAACTATCCTTATCAGCTAAGGTTTAACTGGCTTAACTGATAACTACTTTACCA
>CAUYON010175228.1:0-13459 GCA_963573935.1 Arctocebus calabarensis
CCAGACCCGCCAAGCAACAATGACGGCTGCAACCAAAAAATGGCCGGGCATTGTGGCGGGCGCCTGTAGCCCCAGCTACTTGGGAGGCGGAGGCAGGAGACTCGCTTGAGCCCAGGAACTGGAGGTTGCTGTGAGCTGTGATGCCATGGCACGCTATCCAGGGTGACAGCTTGAGGCTCTGTCTCAAAAAAAAAAAAAAGGTTTCCTTACAGACATTCTACACAGCAATGCCCCAAATCTATGACCTTAACCTTTGTTAAACAAAGCTGTGCTTTACCTTCTTGAGTCAATTTAGGTTTCATATCCCAAAAGTTGTCCTTAAAAGTTTACAGAGAAAGGAAAATCAAAGGAAAGGGAAACAAAAAAGAAAAATATAACATCATTTCATTTTTTCTTCAAGTAAGAATTCAATACAGAGAAGAGTTCAGGGAGCAAAAAATTCAAAGCATTCTCATGAATTGCTTGACTCTTAAACATTTTCTAAAATATTAATCCTTTACTGCCCACTGACAGACCTTCAAAAATATTTGTATTTCCACCTTTGAGTATGTTCTTTGACTTACACAGATACGGAGAGAAGCAAGTTAGAAGGACAAAATACAGTAGAACCTCTGTAAGTTGACCATTCAAGGGACTATAACTAACTGGCCAACATAAGAAGCTATGTTATGTACATGTGGTGCATGTCTGGTCTATGAAAATTAGGTCAACTTAAGGAGGTGGTCAACTATGGAGGTTCTACTGTCTATCTAGAGTTCTAACAACTCCTTGAACAGAATACGTTTTAGTTATACATGGATAGCTATGGAATTATTTCTCTGATGAGAAACGGAATCCCTTTTTTTTTTTTTGAGACAGAGTCTCAAGCTGTCACCCTGGGTAGAGTGCCGTGGCGTCACAGCTCACAGCAACGCCTGGGTTTAACTGATTTTCTTGCCTGAGCCTTCCAGGTAGCTGGGATTACAGGTGCCCACCACAACATCTAGCTATTTTTTGTTTGTAGTTGTCATTGTTTGGCAGGCCCAGGCTAGATTTGAACCTGCCAGCTCTGGTGTATGTGGCTGGCGCCTTAGGTGCTTGAGCTACAGGCGCTGAGCTGAGAACTGGAATCTTTTTTCCTTTTTGTTTTTGAGACAGAGCCTCAAGTTGTTGCCCTGGGTAGAGTGCCGTGGCATTACAGCTCACAGCAACCTCCAAATCCTGGGCTCGAGCGAGTATCCCGCCTCCACCTCCCAAGTAGCTGGGACTACAGACGCCCACCACAATGCCCGGCTGTATTTTTGTTGTAGCCATCATTGTTGTTTGGTGGGCCCAGGCTGGATTGGAACCCACCCGCTCAGGTGTATGTGGCTGGCACCTTAGCCACTTGAGCCACAGGCGCCAAGCTGAGAAATAGAATCTTTTCTTTTTTTTGAGACAGAGCCTCAGGTTGTCACCCTGGATAGAGTGCCATGGCATCACAGCTCACAGCAACCTCCAATTCCTGGGCTCAAGCGAGTCTCTTGCCTCTGCCTCCTAAGTAGCTGGGACTACAGGCACCCGCCACAACGCCCAGCCATTTTTTGGTTGCAGCCGTCATTGTTGTTTGGCGGGCTCGGGCTGGATTCGAACCTGCCAGCTCAGGTGTACGTGGCTGACACTTTAGCCCATTGAGTCACAGGTGCCAAGCTGAGAAATAGAATCTTAATCAAAGATCCTAATCTCCCCATCTCAGAACTTCAGATATGTGAAATTTAAAAGAAGAACAGGCTAAGTGCAGTAGCTCGCACCTGCACTTTGGAACTCTAAGATAGGAGGACTGCTTGAGACCAGGAGTTTAAGACCAACTTGGGCAATATGGCACGACCCTGTTTCTATAAATATATCTGAAAAGGCACTGCTCGGCACCTGTGGCTCAAGTGGCTAAGGTGCCAGCCACATACACCTGAGCTGGCAGGTTGGAATCCAGCCCGGGCGCACCAAACAACAATGATGGCTGTCTCAAAAAAAAAAAGAAATGTACATGTAAATAAGCAAATGAATGAATGAATGCAAGAGTGAATAAATAAATAAATAAATAAATAAACAGCATAAACCTAGATAAACGTTTCCATTGGACAAGCTGCATTATAATATGTAGATAGTTCAAATATTCAAACCGTCTGCTATACTACTAATCAAATGAAAGCAATATGCTCCACTGAACAAGTTCAAAGCTCTGTATTTGATCAACTACCCAAACAAGAGTCTATGGACTTTCACTGAGTAACTCAACCTCTTTTGGTCTCAGGGCTCTCAGAAAAGTCTCAAATAAAATTCAATACAGCATCATAAAACATTAACATTTTAGAACTAATAACTAGAGGAGAATGTTTTTTGGTCCTACAATGACTCTAACCAAATAAAGTTAATATTAAAAATTTCCAGTTGGAATCTTGAGTATAAATAAATAGATGTACCTTGACAACAAGAGACACAAGTTGCCCTAAATTAAAAACCCATGAATAGGGGGTGGCGCCTGTGGCTCAAGGAGTAGGGTGACGGCCCCATATACTGGAGGTGGTGGGTTCAAACCTGGCCCCAGCCAAAAAATAAATAATAAATAAATAAATAAAAACCCATGAATAGTTAATGGGTTCAAGACCTGATAAGAGTCTTATTCCAGCCTAGATTTTCTATAACCAAAGTTGGGGCCCTAAAAAAGGAAATAAAATGTGAATATAGGATTTTGGTGCTAATATATTTTAAAGAACAGATTTGGAGAGGAAAACTTGCATATAGCTTCAATTTATGCCCTTCGATCAGATACTGAATGTGCTAAAGAAGTTTTCACTTTGGTAGTGGAAATGGGAGAAAAAAATCCTTTTTCAAATACATAATTACAAGGATTAAAACAAAGCACTGTTATCCAAAGGCTGAGATTTCATCAGGAAAAGAAATTATTACTCTAAAGCAGTGGTTCTCAACCTGTGGGTCGTGACCCCTTTGGGGGTCAAATGATCTTTTCACAGGGGTCACCTAAATACATCCTGCATATCAGATATTTACATTATGATTCATAACAGTAGCAAAATTACAGTTATGAAGTAGCAATGAAAATAATTTTATGGTTGGGGGTCACCACAACATGAAGAACCGTATTAAAGGGTCACAGCATTAGGAAGGTTGAGAACCACTGTTCTAAAGCAAAGTTTCTCAATCTTGGTGCTACCGACATCTTGGGAAGAATAATTCTTTGTCTTAGAGAGCCATCCTGTGCCTCTACCAATTAGATGCCATTAACAACTCACCTCCAATGTGATAACCCAAAATGTCTCTACAGTCCCAAATGTCCTCTGGGGGGCAAAACTGCCTACAGAGGTTCCACTGGTCTAACATTTACTTTTATTTATTTACTAATCTTCATTTCTTCCTTTTTCTCTTCAAAGACAGCCACAAAGCATTGCACGGGACATATTTATACTAAAAAATTATTCATTTGAGCTTGGTGCCTGTAGCTTAGCAGCTGCTGGTGGGTTTGAATTCAGCCTGGGCCTGCCAAACAATGACAACTAAAACCAAAAAATAGCCGGTGTTGTGGTGGGCACCTGTAGTCCCAGCTACTTAGGAGGCTGAGGCAAGAGAATCACTTGAGTCCAAAAGTTGGAGGTTGCTGTGAGCTGTGACACCACAGCACTCTATCGAGGATGACATAGTGAGACTCTGTCTCAAAAATAAATAAATAAATAAATAAAAATTTAAAAAATATATTCATTCAGGGAATTTATCTGGGCATCCTGTTCTTTTTATTTGCTAAATCTGATAACCCCATATGTGACAGAAATAAAACATCTAGAAGCCAGAGCCCCATGCTAGATATGTCCTTCCCTACTTTGACTTCACTCCTCAAAACAAGCTAATACATTTTTTTTAAAAAAAGAAGACCTACCAGAGATAGTCCAAGCTATTTAAACCTCAAGGATCCTGCAAGGCTGCTGATTACAAACTGTGCTACAGTTCCATGGAGGACTTACCGTTGGGGTCTTTCCTGAATAGCGTATTCATGACTGTAGCGTGCAGTTTCACACTATTCCACTCTTTCACTATTAGTCCGGATGCCTGAAAACGTTCCAGCACTCGATCAACTAATTCTTGTAGCCTAGAGAAATTGAAGAGAAGAAGCACAGAAATCTTAGTAAACTCCTGAACACCTGATTACTAAGTTATCAATGTTTATAAAGCATTTGCTCAATGCTGGTCACTGTACAAAAGCCCAGCATCAGAAGAGGAAGAAGAAGCTGCACACCTATCATGGAGCTCACTGTCTTGTCAAGAAGACAGAAAGACAGAGGAAATAAATAACTGCAATGCATTACAGTGAGTGTGAAGGGACTATTCAACTCTACAGGAAGAGTGCCATGTCTCCACAGGAGGTTTAAGTGGGGTCTTGAAGGACATTAAAGATTTGCAAATAAAACCAGGAATGAAGGGCATTTCAAGCAGAAGAAACAGCATATGTAAAGATGTCGAGGCATACAAGATCACAGTATATTCACAAGATCACAGTATATTCAGAAAACTGCCAATTATTTAATAACACAGAGTGAGAGAAGAGGAATAATTGGAAATGAGCTGAATTTACAAGCAGTAGCCAGACCATGGGAAGCCACCAAAAAACTTTCAAAAGAGAAGAATGTGGCCCAATGTCCATTTTTGAAAGCTGACTCTGTGGCAGGGCAGAAAATGCTTTAGAGGGGGAGAGACCAGCAGTATAGAGGTCAGCCAGGTGGCTACTGCAATAGCCAAAGTAACAAAAAAGTAACATGTCAGGTACTGTTCTGAGCACTTTATATCTGTTAAATCACTTAATCCTCACAACAAATTATTATACCTATTTTACCTACAAGACACAGGTAAAATGTGCTTCTCTGAGGCACAGAGAAGTTATGAACTTCACCAAGGTCACAAAACTAATAAGTGGCGGATACAAAATCAATGCATGCAGAGTAGCTTCAGAGTCCATGCACTTAAGAACGGCATATAAAGGGGAAAAGGATGCAGATCTAACCTGCAGCAGGGCATTGAGAACCATGGGTTCAAAAGAACTATGTGAGAGAGAAGGTGGTGCCCATTCAGACATGGTTGTGTTAGGGAAAGGAAGTGATTAAGAAAGATTCCCAAGCGTGGCCTTAAATGACCAGCTGGGTCATTAACCAAGCTGTGGAAAAGCAACTGCTTATTGTTACATTGTGTTGTTCTGAGAAGATTAAGATACTATGTATGATTCTGTAGATGTGGCACGGGATATTGGAAGGCAGATGAAAATATGAACCCGGAGCTCAAGAGGACAATCTAAACAAACAATATATATTTAGGAATCATCAGCACAAACCCAGTAGTTAGAAGCACAGGGGAGATGCAGTCATGGGGTGATGGAATTCAGAGTAAGCAAAGAGAGGCAGGGACAGAGCACTGTCAAACACTGTGTGAAGAGCGGAGAAGGAACCAGCAAAGACAACCGACACAGGTGAGGAGTAAAAAAAGGAAGTTACAAAGGGGAAAACAGGATAATCAGTACAGGATAACACTATGAAAAGGAAGAAAAGAGGCAAAAAATACTTCCTTATTTTTCACAATTAAGAGACTTCGGTCAAAGCAGTTTCACTGACATGCTAGAGACAGATGTCTTGTAAACAGAGGACCAAGGGAGGAACTAGAAAGAGGAGGGGAAGGTGAGAACTTCACAGAACTCTGCCAAGAAACTTGAAAGGAAAGGGAGAAGCCAGGCATGGGTGGCTCAGGCCTGTAATCCTAGCACTCTGGGAAGCTAATGAGGGTGGATTGCTTGAGCTCAAGGAGTTTGAGACAAGCCTGAGCAAGAGCAAGAATCCATTTCTACTTTAAAAAAATAGAAAAACTAGCCAGGCATTGTGGCAGGTGCCTGTAGTCCCAGCAACCAGGAGGCTTAAGCAGGAGGATCACTTGAGGCCAACAGTTTAGGTTGCTATGCGCTACAATGATGCCATGGCACTCTGCCCAGGGTGAAAAAGTAAGATTGTCTTCAAAAAAACAAAAGAAAGGAAGGAGAGAAACTAATGCCTTGGTAATCAGAATATATGGAGTTGAGGGAAGGTTGCTTGTATTGGTTTTAATGAAGAGAAAAAGCTGAAAATGCTTACTGACAACAAGAAATTATCCAATAGAGAAGGGAGATCAAACTTCAGGCCATAGAGGGAATGCACAGAACAAGATTCGAAAGGATGATGTGCACATAGGGTATAGGAATACAGCGGGGACCAAACCCTGCCCTCACCCCAAGAAGACATTCCGGTGGAAGGAGAGAGGCAACACACACACACACACACACATATACCTTGGGGTGCTAAGTGCTACAAAGCAAAAGAAATGGCAAAGAGGGAAGAGAATGGGACTAGGGATAGGTGTACTATCTTATATAGGGCAATCAAGAAGGGTCTCCCTGATAAAATGACGTTTAAAGAGAGACCTGAAGGAAAGGCATTCCATACACAGGGAACAGCAAACAGACATATGAGACAGGCTTGTGAGTGGTGTGACTTAGGAACAGTAAAGAAGCCAGTGTTTGTAGTAAAACTGAGAAAGAAGTGATGAGGTGAAGTAGGTAGGAAGAATCACAGAACTCGCAGGCCTGTGTAAGGGCTTCAGCCTTTACTCTGAGTGAGGTGGGGAGCTTCTGGAGGGTTTCAGCAGAAGAATGACATGATCTGGCTGCTGTGCAGATGACTAATAGTGGTGGAAGCAGGATGGAAGCAGGGAGGCAGCTAGAAGGCTATGGCAACTGCCAGGTGGCTGGGGCAGCAGCAGTGGTAGTGATGAGAAGGGACAGATTTCCTGGCATACTGAGTCAAGAGGTGAAGGTCATTCTAAAAGAATTTTTGTTCTGAGCAACCAGAATATTGAATATCAAAGAACACAACGTATTGAAGGGCTCACCACAAATTCTGTAGAAGGGGAGCAGCAGCAATGAAATGGAATGGCAGGCTGAAGCCAATTACAAAGGCCTCTGCAGGCCAAGCAGGGTTAGCTTTACTTGGTAGGCCATGAAACCAATAAGGGTTTTGTTTTTTGTTTTTGTTTCTGAGACAGAGTCTCACTCTGTCACCCTAGGTAGAGTGCCACAGCGTCACAGATCACAGCAACCTCTGTTTCCTGGGCTCAAGCAATTCTCCAGAATAGCTGGGATTACAAGCACCAGCCACAACACCTGGCAAGTTTTTCTATTTTTAGTAGAAATGGAATCTCGCTCTGGTTCAGGCTGGTCTGAACTCCTGAGCTCAAGCAATCCACCCACCTTGACCTCCCAGAGTGCTAGGATTACAGACGTGAGCCACCACACCCTGACCAATGAGGGTTTTTAAGAATTAAGAAACACTGGGAAAACTAAAGGCATGGAAACCAGTTAGGAGAGATGTGCTTCCTTACATAGTTATCTTAATTTTTTTCCCAATTACAAAAATAATTCATATTCATTATAGAAATATGTAAGGTACAGAAAAGCATAAAAAGGAAAACATACTCTCACCATTCACAGAAAAATATTTAACAAAAAAGAGTTAAGTGTTTATCTGTGGATGGTGAGGGTATGTAGTAGGGGGAAAAAAACATTTAAGATATACTGGTTTTAAAACTTTCTAATTAACACCACAACAGACTGATGCAATTTTTAAATATTTCTAAATATCACAGCTCTCAACATAACCATGTACTACAAAATCTGCTTCAATTACAAATCACAAGAGAGTAATTCCTTATTTTTTTTTCCGTTTAAGGAAAAAAAGAAAGTGGATGCTTGGTGCCTGTGGCTCAGCGGGTTAAGGCGCCAGCCACGTACACCTGAACTGGCGGGTTCGAATCCAGCCCCGCCCGCCAAACGACAATGACGGCTGCAACCAAAAAATGGCTGGGCGTTGTGGCGGGTGCCCATGGTCCCAGCTACTTGGGAGGTGGAAGCAGGAGACTCGCTTGAGCCCAGGAATTGGAGGTTGCTGTGAGCTGCGATGCCACAGCACTCTATCCAGGGTGACAGCTTGAGGCTCTGTCTCAAAAAAAAAAGAAAGTGGATAGGCCGTTTAGCTCAGTAGAAACAGGGAGCTTAACTAGAGTAAGGAAACCAGACAGACTAAATGAAAGAAGCCAGTTTCCAACTCTGTCTTTCTGGAAGACTAGGATTTCTGCCAATTTACAGACACAAAATTTTGAAGGGACTAAAGTCACTTAAAAAGTTCCATTCTAGGCTTGGCGCCTATGGCTCAACGGGCTAAGGTGCCAGCCACGTACACCTGAGCTGGCGGGTTCAAATCTAGCCTGGGCCCGCCAAACAACAATGACGGCTACAACCAAAAAAAAAATTGGCTGGGAGTTGTGGCGGGCGCCTGTAGTCCCAGCTACTTGGGAGGCGGAGGCAGGAGACTTGCTTGAGCCCAGGAATTGGAGGTTGCTGTGAGCTGTGATGCCACAGCACTCTATCTAGGGTAACAGCTTGAGGCTCTGTCTCAAAAAAAAAAGTTCCATTCTAATTTGCTTTTTTTACACAGGAAGAAATGATGCACAGAAAGGCTGAATTGCTCAAACTGGGAGAAAAGAAACCAGAATCAAAGTCTCCTGGCAGCCAGTTCTGCTCTGTCACCAGTTCACTGTGTACTGTCTGTAGTAGTATCTTATAGCATCTGTACACACTGACATGAAAGTAATGTCTAAGTTATAAAATATGTGTAACGTAATTTCATTTGTACTCCATGAAGGCTGCCTTTTTGTCTTACTACTTTAACTCTGCCCCTAAATTAATGAATAATCAACACACAGTAAGTGTCTGATAAATAGTAGTTACATACACACATGGATCAATTCACAGAAGGCAAATACTTTCCAATTTCTATTAAGAAAACTTAAAGGTACTTAGGCATAATCACTAAATTTCAGGTTAATGTCATGAATATTATAGTCAAGAATAATGTCACTATATTTATAACAATATATTCTTTTTTTTTTTTTGAGACAGAGTCTCACTATGTCGCCCTGGGGAGAGTGCTGTGAAATCACAGCTCACGGCAACCTCAAACTCTTGATCTTAAGTGATTCTCTTGCCTCAGCCTCCCAAGTAGCTGGACCACAACGCCCGACTATTTTTTATCGCAGCTGTCATTGTTGTTTAGCTGGCCCGGGTCAGGGTTCAAACCTACCACCCTTGGTGTATGTGGCTAGCACCGTAACCACTGTGCTATGGGCACCGAGCCTATAACAGTATATTCTTTCAATTCTTATTTCATTTCTTCTTTTCTGTTTATGAATGAGTTACAAAGCTTCTCTATGCCTTTGCTTCCTCATAAGAAATTAAAAATAATATGGGTTTCTATGAAAAAAAGAATGACTTATTCTTAAGCAGCTTTCATTGAGATAATGCTTTGGGTTTAAAAAGAGAAGCCAGTCACTAATGCATTAATTCTAAGTTCTTAGTTTACAGGCCTGTAAGTGTTACAAAGCTTAAGCATTTTAAAACCATCTTTACAGATAAGGAGTTTATACTGCAAAACGATTACTGACTCCCTAGAAAGTGCAAACTGCAGGCTTTTGTGTGGGCTTTTTCCCCCAGTTTAATTCAGTTCTATCCAATTAATACTTCCTGAGTGCCCACTACATACAGACATACTAATAATTATAAGAATAAAAAACTGCTCTTTTCCCTTCCTTCCCCAGTGTGTCTCATGTGTCTCTCTCTCTCTCTCCCTTCTCTTTCTCCTCTCTTCCCGTTTCTCTCTTTTTCTCCTCCTCCTTAATGCTGCTCCGCTAATAAAGATCTTTCGTACACACACACACACACAAAAAGAATAAAAAACTAAGCAAAGAGTCTTTGTTATTAATGCATCTACAATCTATTAAGAAAACAAAATTTTTGTTTTCATTTTTATATGAGACTATAAAGTAGACTTGGGTAATAACATAGAAATACAAAGTGCTTTGGGTAATTTAAAAGTGGAAGAGATAGGCTAGGCATGGTGGCTCATGCCTGTAATCCTAGTGAGGTAGGTGGATTGCTTGAGCTCAAGGAGTTTGAGACCAGCTTGAGCAAGTATGAGACTCCGTCTCTACTGAAAATAGAAAAACTAGCCAAGAGTGTATTCTAAAATAATTGGTTTTTCAAATTGAACAGGCTAGGAAAAAAAAGAGCAGCCTGTTTTTTCCTATAACCAGTGATCAACTGTGTTTGAGAGCCAAAGAATGTAGTCAGCATTGTCATCAACCTTCTGTCATGGAATGAGACACACCATTTTCATATCACACTGATAGGCACATAATTCATATTCCTGAAGTTTCTTCTTTTTCAGATCACTTGGAAAATCCTTTCTAGAAGCCATACCTATCCCTGCTATAGGTATTTTCATTTTATGCAAATCTCAAGCTCCAACAGCAGAGCAGGCAAAAAAGTGCAACAACAAAAAAAATGTTGGACATCTTCCAATATCTAAGTGGAACAGGAAAATCATTATGTCAGACAAGGTCTGACACAGAATCAGATTAAACAAAGAAGTTCTACATGGGCTATAGCTTAAGAATGACGGAGAAGCAGTATTTTATAATATCGCTACACACTGACATGAAAGTAATATCTAAGTTACATTTCATGAGAAAAACGAACTGCAAATGCATATGTATACAGTTATTCCACTTGTGTAAAGTTACCACGTATAGACAACGACCCTTAGCAGTATTTGCTCCAGGAAGGGAAACTGGGAGTCAGAGCAGGGGGGGAAAGGAGCCATTTAATTTTCACTTTACCCATCTATAAGTTTTGTCTTTTTATAGAGGAAATAAAATGTTAAAAAAAGAAGTTTGGCTGTGAAAGGAACATGGCAAACTATGTATAGAGATGCTGGACTGCACAGGCATGGAATTTAACTCTGATACATACACACATGCACACATATACCTTTCTCTTCTTTTCAGCAGACTTCTCATAAGAGTAAATTATATCCACTTATTCGTAATGTCCTTTTTCTGCCCTATCACGAGCACAAAATTTAGAGCTAAACAGAGCTAGATCAAGCCATAATCCTACCACTTACATACTAATTACTACCAACCTTGACCTGACCAAATATACTAAGTAATACCTGAGCAAATATAACATTTGTCTTCTATACCAACGTTGTTTAAAAAAAATAATCAGAGACAGGAGAGGTGGCTCATGCCTGTAATCCTAGTCCTCTGGGAGTCTTAGGCAGGTGGATAGCTTGAGCTCATGGGTTCAAGACCAGCCTGAGCAAAGGGTGAGATCCCATCTTTACTAGGGGTCGGAAAACTGAGGCAAGAGTTGTTTGAGCCCAAGAGTTGGAGGTTGCTGTGAGCTGTGATACTCACACGGCACTCTGCCCAGGGCGACAGCTTGAGACTGTCTCAAAAAAAAAAAAAAAAAAAAAAATCAGGTAAGCTAAAGAAAAAAAATTACTTATTATCTGGAAATAATACGGCAGAGACTTTTATGTATCCAGACTAACCAACTTTTCCTCTTGCCCTTTCTTCCTACTTTTGAGAGGGAAAAGTTAAGTGTATATTTACAACTTATTTTGTAATCTCCTTTAATTACATAATACTCTTTAGTAAACATTTTCCCAAGACACAGTTTTTAGTCAATCCAAAGTGTTAACTTGTTTATAGATGTTCTATAATTCATTACTCACTAATCAAATTTCGATGACTATTTAGACTGTTGTCAGTATTTACGGTTATACATAATATTATAATAGCTATCTTCATAAATAAATTATTTGTTCAGGCTCAGTGCTCAATAGCACAATGGTTACAATGCCATCCACATACACCAAGGGTAGTGGGTTCGAACTCAGCCCAGGCTAGCTAAACAACAATGACAACTGCAACAACAACAAAAATAGCCAGGCATTGTGGCGGGTGCCTGTAGTCCCAGCTACTTGGGAGGCTGAGGCAAGAGAATAGCTTAAGTCCAAGAGTTTGAGGTTGCTGTGAGCTGAGACACCACGGCACTCCACCCAGGGCAACAGTTTGAGACTGTCTCAAAAATAATAATAATAATAACAATAAATTATTTGTTCACATTACACACTAAGTCCATTGGATAAATTCCTACATGGAAAATCATCAAATATAAGAAGTAAAAATCTCTAGGAATGAAGAGTCAACCTGCCTTCATGAATGTTTATACTAATTTATACTTTTACCAGCATCTCATATCACTTGTCAAACATCTACTTAGTTTTCTTCCACTTTAAAATTTGTTTTCATTTCTATAAATAGATTAATTCTTGAATATACTTAAGCTCCTTAAGGGCCATTTTACCCATTTATTAATATCTCTTATGGACAACCTTATGGTGTCCAATACGATGGCTGTTACTTTATAAGCAATGAACTATTTTTTTTAAATATTTATCTTTGTCCAGCTACTTGTTAACACTTTTACTGATTTCTTGCCTGTTTTGCTTTATTTTATTTTATTTATTTTTGAGATAGGGTCTTACTCTGTCACCCTGGGGTTGAGTAGGCAACCTAAAACTCTTGGGCTCAAGCAATCCTCAAATCTCAGCTTCCCCCAAGTAATTGAGACTATAGGTGCAGGCCACAACACCGAGCTAATATTTCTATTTTTAGTACAGACAGGGGTCTCACTCTTGCTCAGGCTAGTCTTGAACTCCTGAGCTCAAACAATCCATACATATTGGCTTCCCAGAGTGCTAGGATTATATGTCTGAGTCACTGCGCCCAGTCTCTTACCAATTATAAACCTCCACAAGGGTGGGGCCTGTGGCTCAGTGGGTGCCAGCCCCATATACCGAGGGTGGCGGGTTTGAACCCAGCCCCAGCCAAACTGCAACAAAAATAGCCGGATATTATGGCGGGCACCTGTAGTTCAACTACTTGGGAGGGTGAGGCAAGAGAATCACCTAGGCTCAGGAGTTGGAGGTTGCTGTGAGCTGTGACGCTACAGCACACTACTGAGGGCAATAAAGTGAGACTCTGTCTCTAAAAACAAACAAACAAACAAATAAAAATAAATCTTCTACAAGTACTTTTCAGTAGACTGCTATGTTGTCTTCTCCATTGTCTATGATTTATAGCTAAGGTAATGCCAGAACTTTCAGAACAATATGTTTAATATTAATGACAAAAAATAATGTTGTGACACCATGGCACTCTACAGAGGGCAATAAAGTGAGACTCTGTCTCTCCAAAAAAAAAAAAAAGGTAATTGTAGGCAACCTTTTTTTTCTGATTGTAACAAGAATAAACCTTGTATGTTACCTACCATTCAATATAACTGTTGATTTAAAATAGGTATCATGGCTCGGCACCTGTGGCTCAGCGGGCTAAGGCGCCAGCCATGTAAACCTGAGCTGGCGGGTTCGAATCCAGCCTGGGCCCGCCAACCAACAATGATGGCTGCAACCCAAACAAAAATAGCCGGGCGTTGTGGCGGGCGCCTGTAGTCCCA